>JAYKTE010010807.1:0-15983 GCA_036873565.1 Xipholeptos notoides
AGAGAGAGAGAGAGAGAGAGAGAGAGAGAGAAAGAGAAAGAGAGAGAGAGAGAGAGAGAGAGAGAGAGAGAGAGAGATGGAAACACACATACTCCAGCATAACAAATATATGTCCAGTTAATGTGAATATACGGATTGGTTGTGTGGCCTTGGTATAACTTGGCAAATAATCATATCAATTGATTAACTAATAAAAACATACTATATATCATATGCACTTACGCACACGCACACACACACACATATTCACATATTCGCATATTGACACACATGCACAAAAACTCAATACAAAGACACAAAAAAATGCTGTTATATTTGAGTTCTTATCTTTACCATTAAAAGGAGTGTCCTCCCTTCTAAATGGTTGATGAAGGCGATGACTCATCCCCCATCTATGAAGGCTGATCCAAAAGTAATGCCTCCTATTTTTAAACTTTCAACTAAGAAAGTTAAATGAGTTATTTTTTGGAAGCTGAAAAGCTATGAAGATAGGATTGGCGCCATTAAAACAAGCGATATTTTGTGCTCCAGAATTAATTCATAGTCACCACTATTTTTAATGCACTTTTGCCAGCGATGAACAAAGTAGTCCATTTTCTCGTACAGAGCGCACTTTGTTATCACATCTCTGTCGCCACTCTGAAATCAATGAACCCATCTCCTAACTTAGTTTAGTTTATGTAATAAAAGGATTTAGTCAAGTTAAATGAGTCATTGCTGTTGTCATTGAATAAGAATTTTAATTCTACCACCATAAGAGTTCTCTAACACTCTGAATGAGAACCACAACAATGCAGGTAAGTTAGACTAAAGCCATGAAGATCACAAGCCAGAGAGAAAATCCGTTCATAGGCACAACAAACCTGGGTTATTAAATCAAATAAGAAATGTTTGCAAATGGGTTTTATAGCCATGTGCATTCCCTGGAAAAGGAAAATGGCTACTCGAGTTATGGGGCGAGGTGGGATCATATAGATATGAAACACATGCCTAAAAATCAGCATTAAGTACGGTCAAGTCATGTTAGAGACACCATTTCCCATTAGATCACTAAAGTTAAGCAATGTAGAACCTGTTCAGTACTAACATGGGTGATCACTTAAGAATACCAAGTACCATATCATGGCGGTCGGCTATTTTTGGCTTTGAATCCATCAAAGAATTTGAACTGAACAACATGCTCCCACCCTCCCTGCTACCCACCCCAACGCTGCTACCTCCTCATATCGACTGACCAGGTCAACTTAGCAACTAATAACGCCCTTGAATAGAGTTACCCCCTTGGGTGAGGACTGGGTCTTTTAGAATACTCTGAGAGTGTGAAAACTCTATAAAAACAGGAAGACTGATCCAAGTGCAAACAGGTAAGGAGAGGTCTTCCTGCTCTACAACATCAAAAACAACAAATCAGCATTAAAAGAACCTTTCTTTCAGGTTGAGCAGAACACAGGCTATTGACACTAATTAATAGAATTCCAGTACTGCATCATTAGAAAAGGAATGTTTTTGGTTCTTTCTTCTTTCAATTTATTTTTCAAATAGAATTAATTTCAATTAGGAATTAGCCTTATTTAATCTAAGTGTTCACCCACCACATTCCGTCAAATTTTCACACCTTTGAGTTTTAAAGAATTTCAGAGTTGAATTCTATTTCAAACATGAGAAGATTACAGATTCCAAGGTTGCATGTTAATAGATTTTAATTCCTGATGATCAGTGATTTCATCAGTTTCACAAGTATTTCACAGTTTGAAATAGCTACGAATAGCAATAGCTATCAAGTGATTTTCATGATTGCAGATCAAAGTATCAGTTGATTGAAGTCAATTAGTATAATAAATTTGTGTACTATTGTCCTTATCTTTATGTGTGCTAAAATCTTTTTATAGATATGAACAGAATAACAATGATCTGACAGAAAATCATTTAGTTTAGTCACAGAAATATAATGCAACTACAAAAAAATGTATATCATTAATGAATAAAAATTTTTGTATTGAATTTTGGACTATTGTCATCTTTATTATTATTATCTTCACTTCGGAACTCTTGGGATGAGGCTTGATAATTTGTGTGTTAAATTTTGGGACTATTGTCCTCATCTTTATTATTGTTATCTTTACAATGTTTCGAAACCTTTGATCATCAAACCTGGGAACCTTGATGTTTTTATTGGGACCTTTTACAGAACTTTGAAGTTAACTTTTTATTCAATCTCCAAGGGAAGACTAGATAGTAATATTAAGTTTTAAAACGTGTTAGTAATCTGTGTGGGATTGAAATCCTTACTTAGAACTAAAGAAACTCAATGCTTTCATCTGGTGTGCTGTGGGTCCTAGGTGAATTTTTTGGACTTATTGATCTAATGATTATAATTATTTAGACTATTCAGACTTTTATACTCATCTTTATTGTTATGTACACAATGTTTTTTCATTTGGGTGAATTTCTGAGATGATGCTTGATAATTAGTATTATTTAGATTATTCAGACTTTTATTTATACTCATCTTTATTGTTATATACACAATGTTTCTTTATTTTAGTAAATTTCTAAATTGCGGTTCTATGGAATTTTTCTTTTTATATCTATTTACTAGAAGTATTGTCTGGCCTTGCTTAGGGATTGCTTTGATTCTCCTTTTGTGCTGTGTTTTTTGTAATTCCAAGATTGATTTTTTTCTAAGAAAACTGCTGTTTTTTGAAAGCCAAAAATTATTTTTTTTGTAGGGTGATATTTGTTTGAGGAAATTATTTCTGTTATATTTTTCACTTTTTTTAGACATATGTACATATGTTGTGCAATTGTATGTGTATTTTCTTGTATGTGTGTGTGTGTGTGTGTGTGTGTGTGTGTTTGCTTGTCTGTGTGTGTGTGTGTATTTTTTGTCCATGTGTGTGCGTGGGGGCTTTGCCTGTCTGTATGTTTGTGTGCTTGCTTGTGTATGTGTTTGTGTGTTTATGTGCCTACATGTGTGTGTATAAGATTGTTGCATCTAACCACAACCCTCTCACATAACCGCTTGCTTGCACAACCACTCACACCCCAAACTGTTCACCCAAAGCACTTCTCTAAAACATATCATTGGATATGAAGGTATTTGGGGAGGGGAAAAAAATTATTACAAGTATAGAATAAGTCGACTATCCATTTATTGTTTGTGACAGTACTGATCCGCTCTTGGGTCTGATCAGATTATCAGTTGACCTTTACCAAAAACCCACCCAAAATCTAACCCATACACAGCTTCCTCAGTAAGAAGCTTGACCTATTTTGTCTTTCTATTGTTATATATATAAAAGTGACCTTGTGTGTCTATCTTAGGTATGGTCTCTACCAAACTACTTTGAAAATTTTTGGTCTAAAGATTTGAAATTCAATACATGGGATACTCAGATCTGTGGAACAATTTTGATTTGATTTTCAGCTAGAAAAATAGCTGCTAAGGAATCAAACTTGAAAAATTGAGCTGTTGTGGGCCTATAGCATCCGCTGCCATGGAGCTACATTCGTCATTGGGATGTCAATATAGCTGCAGTTTACTAAAATTATTTTCAGCTTTCAAAAAATTACAGTACTTTTCTTGGAAAATAAACAAATCTTGGAATTCCAAAAAACACAGATCAAAATGGGTACAAAAAGAGCATCAAAGCCACCCCTGAGCAAGGCTGGCCAATACTTTTAGTTGTTATATAAAGCTACAAAATTATTAACATCAAGCAGTTGAGGAAAAGCTTGCTTTACAAACTGCAAAATTAATAAAATCATACTGCTGTTGAAAACCTTGCCTTAAAAACTGCAAAATGAATCACATCAAGCAGTCATCTAAAACCTTGCCTCACAAATTCTAAGATTTAAAAAAAATTTTTTTTTGCGAATACAGTTTTGTACCATAAGATTTTGGGAATGCGTAGGTCTCTTCTGTTCTCTCCCTGTCCTACAAGAGGCCCCAACATATCTTCTGACCTCTGACTTTGACTTTTGAAGTGAAAGAAACAAAAAAATAAAAGTTTATTTTTAATTAATTAAAAAATTTTTTTTTATATTCATGATACTGTACTTTAAAAGGTTCAGTAAATGAAAGAGAGAGAGAGAGAGAGAGAGAGAGAGAGAGAGAGAGAGAGAGAGAGAGAGAGAGAGAAAGAGAGAGAGCTTGTCATTCTGGACATTGCTGTGAAACCACCTTCTGTCTATCTCTTGCTGCTACTTCTCTTTCTCGCTCCTCTTTCCTCTGTCTGCCTCAATTTTGTGTCCCGTAATCTTAATTTATATATCAATGGAACTATGTCTGTGTATCTGTGTGTGTGTGTGTGTGTGTGTGTCTGTTTGTCTGTGAGTTCGTTCTCTATGGACTCCAAAACAGCTCGGCCAATTTTCTTGAAAATTGATGCAGTTGTACTTTATGTGTCTGGGAGTTTTCTTAGTTAGATGTTGTTTTGGAATACCCCTGGAATTGGAAATTAATAATAAAAAAAAAACTCAGCTTCTAGAGGAAATGGTCCAAATTAAACAAAATTTTACACACTCTTGTAGTCTACCATTGAAAGAATTGTTCCAAAATTTCATTACAGACCCCCAAACATCTTTTCCAATTTTTGGTCTAGAGACTTGAAATTTGATAGATTCAGATCGCTGGAACAAATTTGATTTGGTTTTCAATCAGAAAAATAGCTGCTAAGGGGTCAAATACAACCTCCCCCACCCAGTTTGGGCGATATTGCTAGTTTATACATATTTTGTATTCACTCAGATCTAATTGTTTTAACCATTATTAAAATAACTTCCCTAAAAACGATTGGAGTACATTTTACAATAGTTCTTCTCAACAAATTATTTACATTCCTTTTACAGTTATTTCTAAACAAATATCTGCGAATAAATTTTGTCCCATTTTAATTTTATAATCTATCTAAAACAAATATCTACAAACTTTAACCCATTAATATTTTATAATTAACCTATTAATACTAGTTGGAGTATTAACAATATTGTTACAGTTTGGAGATAATCTATTTTAATTGAATTATATTGTTGACAAATATTTGTCTTTCGAAGTTTATTAGTTGTTGCTATTTATCATTATTTGTGTTATTTGATTTTTGTGTTATCATTATTGATATACAAATAATATTTCTTTATTCGTGTAAATTTTAGAGACAAGACTTAATCATTTGTTCAATTTGATAATTTTATTAAATTTGTTGATATCATTTAGACTTTGGATCTCATTTACAATGTTTTTTTGAATGTTTTTCAACAAAATGTTTTACTTAAAGCATCTTGTTGGTTTTAAATAGAAAAGGGTTTTTGATCTGAAAGTCAGAGTAGAAGTTGATGGCATAAACCTAAAAGCTAGAATTTTTTGCTGCAAAATAACATTGCTATAAAAGTTCATTAGATTTTATTGCTATAAAAATGTATTAGAATCTATTGCTATAGAAATTCATTAGAATTTATTATGATGTATAGCTCTGGCCCAAAATTTGGCAACACCATAAAAAAAACTGAGTTATCAATAACAAAACACAGCTATTTTTGCTTTCCCATTTTTTTTAATCATTTAAACTATTTCTAAGTAAAAAAATTATTATCATATATGTTAGATTTTGATGTTAAATTCAATACTTTATGTGTATTTCTCTATTTTTAAGAACAAGTATTTGCTTTGGCATAGACTCAATTAGCAATTTTAAACAGTTTGGTCAAATAGAAATCCATTATCTTAGTAAGACAGTTTCAAGTTGAATTATTATTGTTGGAGCAGCTTCAAAAATATCTGAAAATATATACTTTTACATAGTGTTGCAAAACTTTTGGCCAGAGTTGAAAATTAATATCACTACACATTATGTTATTTTAGCATAATTAAAAGTTATTTAAGATCCAAACCATTTTTGTTTCAAATAAAGATTAGACTATTATTTTAAAATGCTAAAGCAAAAATAGTTATGTTTTGTTATCAATAATGTTACAAAACTTTTAGCCTGAACTGTATATTTGCTTGTTTAAATTTCTTTACTAAAATTCTTCTTGTTTCTTTTGCAGGTAAGCAAGTCAGTTTTTTAGTTGATTTGAAGCTGAACAAGTAAGTAGAAATATCAAATTTCACTTGCCTGTTACACTGATTTCAGACCAATGAAATTTGCATAGCACAATGATTCAGACCATTGAAATTTGCATAGCACATTGGCTACAAACATTTCAAGAATTACACTTTGAATTGACATTTGGAAGAGCGTCTACTGCTTTACAAACATAATTTATTATATTGCTTTCCTATATAATAGTAACAAGTCTCTAGTGCCTGAGCAGGGGCGGGCAATACTTCTAGTGACTTTGTGTGACTGAAGAATGGTCTTTGATCTAGAGATTTGAAAATTATATATGGGGTATCTGGGCCTGTAGAACAAATTCGATTTGGTTTGGAGCTGGTAAAATAGCTGCTAAGGGATCAAACTGTCTGTCTATGTGGAGGCTATGTAGGTCATTGTGGTGTTAATTTTTTCAAATTACATCAATCAGTTTTCTTAGAAATAAAAAATTTTTGGAATTCCGAAACACAGATCAAAACGAGCACAAAACGAGCATTTAAGCAACCCTTGAGAAATGCTAGGCAATACTTCTAATGTTTTTATACTTCTCTCTAAATCAAAATGCCTTATTCTTATCTCCCTTTTTTCCTTATACATAATGTGGCATGGTCATCACTCACCTGTACAGTTATCTTGTCCATTATTGAAGTTTTTAATTGGTGTTAATTTAAAGCTATTTTTTAGGATGATAAAAATGGTTGAAATTTATCTGACCTTATATATGAATTTAACTTTGTGTGTGTGTGTGTGTGTGTGTGTGTGTGTGTCTTTCTGTGTGTGAATTTGTTCCTTATGGACTCCAAAATGGCTGGGCTGACTTTCTTGTAAATTCACAAAGTTATACTTTATGTGTCTGGGAGTGTTCTTTGATAGGTGTTGTTTCAGAATACCCCTGATAAGTATCAAAAATTGATAACTGAAAAAATCAGCTTTGAGAAGAAAGATTGCCCTTCCAATTTTGAGTAAATCTGTGAAAATTGCAATTGTGAACACATAACTGTAAATGCCAGTAGTTAGAATGCTTTTTTCCCATGACATGGCCTGAAGTTTTGAATCCTACTTCTAGTTTGGAATGGTAACAACATTGAATGCCACTGATGATCCAATAAGATCAAAACAGCTGTCCATCACTATGTTAAATATCATGCAAGATTTTGCATTGAATTATGTTTATGTTATATATATATATATATATATATATATATATATATATTATAGCCAAAAAAGGCATGTTAAATCATAAGAAATAAAAACTAAAAGCAACCGGTTTTGCCCCCAGTTATCAAGCTTTATCAGGGGATTAAAAGATCGAAAAGATAAAGCTTGATAAGTGGGGGCGACACCGGTTGCTTTTAGTTTTTATTTCTTATGATTCAACATGCCTTCTTTGGTAGTACGCACACACACACACACACACACACACACACACACACACACACACACACACATATATATTTATATATACATATCTTTAGCCATATCTAAAATTTTCTGAGTCATACAGACAACACTGGGCTATGCTGCCAATATCAATAAAAATTGGAAAAGAAGGGGAAAAAACTAGAAATAGGAAAAAAAAAAGAAGAAAATGAAGCCTAATTGTGAATATCATTTATTGTAAATAATCCACACCTATTATATATAACTAACCTATTAATAAATATTTTGGTTTGTTAGTGCCTTTTTGTGGTATCCGTTAGAAAGTCATCCAATGTTTTTAATGTAATTTCTAAATTAAGCAAGCCGCTGTCTAACCAGACAATAGAAAATGAACACATAAGCCAAAATAGCGTGAATGGATTCATAACAAGGGAAAAAAAATGAATGATACAAAATCTACAATCTATATCTTATCTATCTATCTATCTATCTATCTATCTATCTCTCTCTATATATATCTATATATCTATATATCTATATATATGTGTGTGTGTGTGTGTGTGTGTGTGTGTGTGTGTATGTGTGTGTGTATGTACATATATGCTAAATAACACCTATGACCCATTGGTTCAAATAAATATTTAATTTAATAATTGCTTGTCGACAAAACCTTGATTAAAAATATCTTCAATTATTTTAAATTTAAAATAGAATAAAATGAAATAAAAACTTTTCATTTGCTAATTTTACTTTTTATTTTAATGTTAATAATCAATTTTTTTTAGTAAATTTTGAGAGTATTTTTTTTTCTTACTCAACTTTTTACACTTTTTACCAATTAAAACAAATTAGAAATATTAGATAAATTAATAAATTCTAAAATTAAAACTCAACCAATTTTAGAGACATGGGGCATTTGGACCCATTGAACTATAACTATTTGGTTTTGAGATGAAAAATAGCTTCTAAAGGGTCAAATTGTCTGTCTGAGGAGCAGTCTACCAAACTACTCTGATAATTTGGGGTTTAGATAATTGAAATTTGATATCTGGCATATTTAAACCTGTGGAACAATTTCTATTTAGTCTTTAGCTAGAAAAATGGCTGCTAAGGTGTCACACTTGAAAAATTGTATCGTTTTGGGCTCCTAGTATCACCAGGATGTCAATACAACTGCAGTTTACAAAAATAATTTTTAGCTTTTAAAAAATTATGGCAGTTCTCTTAGAAAGAAAGAAATCTTGGAATTATAAAAAAGCACAGATCAAAATGGGCACAAAAGAAGCATTAAAGTACCCCCCCCCCCAACAAGGCTGGGCAATACTTCTAGTTAACTGATAAATTTGTCAAAAACTCACACAAACAAGAATAGTGTTTGTTTTTAAAAAAACAAAATAAATGCTGTTTTTAAGAAAAAATTTAAAAAAGGAGATGATTTTGAAAAGAGAGACATTTTGTTGTCGAATAAGAGAATAGCAGTGATTATTTCATTAATAAAAGGATTCAATGATGACAAAGCAGTTTATTTAAATAAGAGAAGAAGACATAATATGATTTTGTTGACTATAAATAGTAGGTGACGCTGATGGGAAAGAAAAGATAGCAAGTCGAATGAAAATGTTAACAAGGCAGGAAATGTCAAATCAAAGAAGAAAGATCTTGGATTATTTTAAGATTTTTTTTTTCTTTTTTTGTTAGTTTTCATTGAAATTTGTTAGTTTTCATTGAAATTTGTTAGTTTTCATTGAAATTTTTTTAAAGAAAAAATAAACTGTTATTGATTTTTTGGAACAATTACTTATCTCTTTCTGTCTATCCTCATTCTATCTATCTTTCATTTTTCTTTCCTTCTTTTCTTTCATTTTAATTTTTTACTTTTTTCTTTGTTCATTTGCTTTTTTACTATCATTTTTCATTCTTTCTTTTTTCCTTCTTTCTTTCTTAATTTCTTCTTTCTTTCTTTAATTCTTACTTTTTTTCTCTCTCTTCTTCCTTTTTTTCTTATTTCCTCTCTTTCTTCCTTTCTTCCTTTCTTTCTTTCTTTCTCTCTTTCTTTTTAATTCTTTTGTTCTCCATTTCTTTCTTAATTTTTCCTTTCTTCCATACTTTTTTCTTTCTTAATTTTTTCTATTTTTTCTTACTTCTTCCCTTCTCTCTCTATGGTCTCATTCTTTCTCTCTTTCTCTCTTTGTTTGTTTGTTTGTTTCTTTTATTCTTCCTTTCTTTTTTACTTTTTCTGTTTTTTCTTCTTTTTCAATATCACTTTTTTTCTGTTTTTCACTCATATCTTTTTTTCTTTCCTTTCTTTTTAAAAGGCTTCTTTTTAATTCTCAAGCTATCAGAAATTGCTGTTGATTTAGAAAAGAAAAGCTACCAAGAAATTTCTTGTTGATTATTTATTTTCATGTGCTAGCATATATTAGAATTTTACAACTGAATGCATAAATCAACAATTTAATAAAATGTATATAGATATTGGATTTAATTAATGAGATTAATTATAAAAATAAAATGTAGATTTTAAATGTAGCTTAAAAAATGAAACAAATTTTTTCTTATTCCAAAATGAAATTTTGGTTTGGTTTTATTTAGTTTGATTTGATTTGTGTTTGATTTGGTTTGTTTTGGGTTGGTTTAGTTTGATTTGATTTTGGTTTGGTTTAGTTTAGTTTACTTTGTTTAATTTTGGTTTGGTTAGGTTTGATTTCATTTTGATTTAGTATGGTTTTGTTTGGTTTGTTTTACCTTGATTTGATTTGGGTTTGGTTTGTTTCAGTTAAGTTTAATTTGATTTTGGTTTGGTATGATTTAGTTTGGTTTTGTTTGCTTTAGTTTGATTTTGGCTTGGTTCAGTTTGATTTGGTTTGTTTTAGCTTAATTTGATTTTGGTTTGGTTTGATTTGATTTTTGGTTTTGTTTGGTAGCTTTTTTTTTGCTTTGTCAACCCGTTTGGTCATTTAATGCTGAAAACCATTATTTTGATTAATAGCTTTCTCTGAACAAGTTACTAGTAGAGCAAATGTTACATTTATCTGAAACCGAAAGAAATAGGCTATTCATGTCTATCTAAAGGGTGTTAGGCTAAAAGTGAATGCAATAGTATGATTAGAATATGTAATTTATAATTTGAAAGTTCAAACAATGATCCACTCATCGACTGAAAACTTACCTCTAAAATTGTTGAATTAAATGATTTATTATGTAATGCAAAATATATATTTCAATGTTAGTTTTGAAATATTTCATCAAGGTGTTTTAAGTACTTGACAACATAATATTTTCATTTTTACTATAAAAAATTTGAGTTAACAAAATATGTTAAAGTTCAAACAATAATCAATCCACTTGGCAAAGAAGAACTTCTAAAAATGTTAAATTAAATGAATTTTTGGTGGAACATTAGTTTTGAAATAATTAAAATAATTAAAGTAATTTTCAGTGTTAAAAGACTATAAAACATTTCTTTTGAAATAATTAGAATAATTTTCAATGTTAAAAGTCTTTAGAACTTCACTTTTGAAATAATCAAAATAATTAAAATACTTTTCAATGTTAAAAGACTTTAGAACATTACTAAATGAAAACAATTCAATGAAATGTTTCAAAAGTAATGTCTTTTTAACATGGAAAATAATTAAAATAAGACATTACTTTTGAAACATTTCATTGAATTGTTTTCAATTTGTTTCACTAAATGGCAATATTTTTCCTCTTTAAAAATATTTAAAAGGTTTGAGTTTTTTCTTATTCTTAATTCCCCAGCTATCAAAAATGATTGTTGATTTAGAAAAAAAGCCCCTCTTGAGAAGAAAATGTATTTCTTGTTGATTATTCAAAAGCAACAAGTATGTTCTTCCGAATTACTTCCCCGCTTTAGTAAATAAGTAATAAAGCCGAACTTGTTTGTCTTTCCACGATTTTATTTGCCAAAGGCATTCATTAATCTCATCTCCTTGGCAGCCATTTTATCTGCCTCTTGAATTTTATAAGAGGATCACATCTGCTCAATAAAGCCAAATTCCAAGTTTACAATTAATAAAGTGAATGGCACACAAACTGTTTATCAACATGTTTGATTACGAAGTAAAAAAAAAAGAATTTGTAAACGGAAATTTTCTGAAATGCTTTTATTGATATTTGCTTGCAGCACTGTTTTGAGAATGTGCTATCATCAGCCTATTTGGCCTTTGCCTTCATTATGTCATGACTCCTACTTCAAGGATTATTTGCTGGTGACAAATTGAATCTTGATGAAACAGCTTTATAAAAAGAATTTCTACAACCAAACTGCAACAAATCGAACAATTATTCCTCTTAAATAAAAGGAGTTGGTTTGGTTTGACTTTATCTTACGGCATATCAACCCTTATGGTAATTTAATGCCAGGAACCATTTTTATATACAAATTTCTTTCTTTTGTTAAGTTAGGTTATTTTGTTTTATGGTATATCAACCTTTATAGTCATTTAATCCCAGGAATTATTTTTCTATATAAATATCTTTCTTTTGTTTAGTTAGGTTATTTTGTTTAATGGCATTAATTAACCTATGACTAACCAAAAAGTAAGTATGTTTCCCACCTTTCTCAAAGGTATTTGTCTGAACATGAATATAAGATAATTTGTAGAGAAAAATGTTCCTGATCTTTTAATAACCAAACAGGTTGATATGCCCTTAAAGGAAATGACCTAGCCTAACAAAAAAATACATTTGTATAGAAAAATTGTTCATGGCCATAAATGAGCATGATGGTTGATATGCCATTAAACTAAATAAACTTACTTAAAAGAAAGACATTTGTATGGAAAAATTCTTCCTGACATTGAATGAACATAAAGGTTGATATACCATTAAACTGAATAATATAGCAAAAGAAAGACATTTGCATAACAAAATGGTTCCTAGAATTCAATGACTATCAAGGTTTATATGCCATTAAACAAAATAATTTCAGTTTTATTAAAAAAAATATTTTCCAATTAATTAACAAAATATGTTAGCCCTAGATTTTAGATTTAATATTTAATGATTAATTTCAAAATAATAATTTCCTCCTTATACAGCAGGGAACACAGCATTGCTAGGTAGAAATTATTTATCTTGTTAATTTTTTAATGAGATTGATTAACTACTATTCAGGTGGTTGATATTCCATAAAAAATGGACATTTTTTTACCTTTTTCATTGTTTGTCAACAGTACTGAATGAATGAATTATATTATGTACATTTTATTACTCTATTTTGAATTCTTCAATTTCCTATTTAATTATTTTCTAAATAAAAATATTATATACAAATAAATATTATATACAAAAATTCAAGAATTGAAATATTTTAATTTAGCTGGAATGCAAAATTTCAATTGTTTAAATTCCAACCTTTGAAAATAGTAGTTGACTAAAGTTTGTCTTAGAACAAAAACTTTGTTTAATAAATCTCAAAATGCGTATGTCTGATAAATTTCAAACTTAAATTTCATTGCAAAGTTAAATAAGAAATTATAGTATCTGAATTATTGACTTGATACATTAACCAAAATAACAATGCAATTCACATAAATAATTGTATTCAATTAATGAGAATTATAATAAATATAAAATGTTGTTTCCAAATGTAGCTTTTTTTATTCTAATATGAAATTTTGTTTTGGTTTGTTTTGGTTCTATTTGGTTTGTTTTGGGTTAGTTTAGTTTGATTTGATTTCTGTTTGGTTTGGTTTGGTTTATATTTGATTTAGTTGTTTTGATTTTGGTTTGGATTAGTTTGGTTTGGTTTAGTTTAGTTCATTTTGATTCTTGTTTTATTTGGTTTGGTTTGGTTTAGTTAGGTTTTGGTTTGGTTTGTTTTAGCTTGATTTAATTTTGATTTGGTTTTGTTTGGTTTGGTTTGATTGGAGTTGGTTTAGTTTGATTTGATTTTGGTTTGGTTTATTTTAGCTTGATTTGATTTTGGTTGGTCTGGTTTGGTTTGATTGGAGTTGGTTTAGTTTGATTTGATTTTGGTTTGATTTAGTTTGGTTTGGTTTAGTTTAGTTCAATTTGATTTTTGTTTTATTTGGTTTGGTCTAGTTTGGTTTGTTTTAGCTTGATTTGATTTTGATTTGGTTTTGTTTGGTTTGATTGGGGTTGGCATAGTTTGATTTGATTTTATTTACTTTAGTTTGATTTCATTTTGATTTGGTATGGTTATTTAAGTTTGGTTTAGTTTGATTTGATTTTGGTTTAGTTTTATCTGATTTTTGTTTGGTTTGATTTGATTTGTTTTCGTTTTGTTTAGTTTAGTCCTGCACTTCTACCCCATCACACCAACCAACTCCTGAGCTGCACAGCTTAGCTGTTAAACGTCCTTGACGTTGAGTTATCCCGTTAGGTGAGGAGTGTGTGTCTTAGAATTCTCTGTGATTGCAAAGAGCTCTATCAATTACAGGAAGACTACATTGAGCCCAAAAAGATGAAGAGTGGAACTCAGGTTCCACAAACAAACAAAACCATTTGTTACCTCCTTTCTCCATTAGGCAACAAATTTTCATTTTCGTCATTTTAAGAAGAGATAAAGAATTTGTTTTCAAATTATTAACAAGTCGGAAAAAGCTATCTAGAGTTTTTACATTGTTGCTCACTATCTTTCTAGGCTTGACATTTTGTTTACATTGTGGTATATCTTGTATGTAGAATGTAATGTAAATAGTATCATGTAATTTACATGGGTCCAGCTAATTACTATTATCATTTGTGATTCTTAATTTAAGAGCGACTTATCAATAAAGCACTTCTTCCATGGGATCTTTACTGTAACCTCGTCATTCCAGGTATTAATATGTTTTTTGGTATTTCTCCTTCAGTACAGTATTCCTCACTATTTTTCTAAGCTAGACATTTTGTTTACATTGTTGTGTAACTTGTATGTAGAATGTAACGTAAATAGCATCATGTAATTTATGTGGGTCCAGCTTGTATAAATTATACTGGTTTTAGAAATGCATTTAAGAATATGTCCCATGATACTTTTACATCTGGGGCAGTCGATAGGCAGTCAGACTTTGGAATTGTAATATGTGAGTTCAAACAGCAGTTATTCTGTTTAAGTTCACATTTAGACTATTACTATTGGGAAAGGCATGAATCCAAATATTACCTTTGACTATGGATTAAATAAATTTTGAGCTATGGCCACATGTAATTTAAAAATAAATGATTAAATGTAATTTAGCTTTTATTAATCTTTTGTTTTACTTTTTTTTGAGGGGGTGGGAAAATAATGGAGGCAAAGTAAAAACTAAATGAAACTGATTTTTGTCTTTTTTTTTTCAAGCTAAACTTGAGATATTTGGAAAGTAAACATTTACTCTTGCAAGAAGGGAGAATCATTTCTTGAAAGCAGAAAAGAAAATATAAACCCAAATGATTATATATTTATTTCTTATGACTTACTCTGTTTTTCCCCCTTTCTCATAAAACAGAGTTATTTTATGCTTATATAAGAATGTCAGCCATTTTGTTTTTTTGTCTTTGGATTTTGTGTCTATTTCTTAAAAAATTCTTGAAATACTTTTTTTTATAATCAATTCTGGATTTATCCTAGTCAATCTATTTTTGACTAGATCATTCTGCCAATGTATATATATATATATATATATATATATATATATTTTTTTTTTTCAATAATGAATATTTGTAAAAACAACAGAAACATGCATATAGTTGTAATTTATTTTCCATTTTATTTGTGTGTGTATACATGTGTGTATTTGTATATATACATGTATACATATTTATAAGTATAAATATATATATATATATATTTATAAATACATATACATGCATATGTTCATATATATACAAATACACACATACACACACACACACAAACACACACATATATATATAGATAGATAGATAAAATGGAAAATAAATAAGACTATATGTATGTTTCTGTTGTTTTTACAAATATTCATTATTGTTTTACATATATATATATATATATATATATAATATATATATATAACAATGTTATATGTATAATATATAAATATTATATATATATATATTTTTATATACATATATATAACGAAAATAGATATTTGAAAATCCAACAGAACACAGATAGAGTTACACATTATCAGAATTTATTTTCTATTTTACCTAATATATATGTATGCGCGCGTGTGTGTGTATGTTTGTTTGTGTATGCATGTGTGTGTTACAATGTATTGAGTATTGGATTTGTACATATATATGTATATATATGTGTGTGTGTCACTGTGTCTATGTATGTGGGTGTATATTTGTTTATTACAGTATATTGAAGATTGAATTTGCATGTACATATTGGATTTGCATATATATATTAGATTTGCATACATATATATGTATTGTGTGGGTTCGGTACGATTCGGCGCGTCCCTTTCGGCAAAAAATATTTGAGTTTTAAAACAATTTTGAAAACTTATTTTTAAATCTAAACTGGAAATAAACTCAAGTTATTTATTTCGAAGTTAACAAAACAAAACG
>JAYKTE010010918.1:0-15966 GCA_036873565.1 Xipholeptos notoides
TAATAATAATAATAATAATAATAATAATAATAATAATAATAATAATAATAATAATAATAATAATAATATATTTTATGTTTTACAATATGTAATATGTATTATATAAACCCACAGATGAAATAATAATCTAATCTCTAGCTTCCGTTTTATATTTTTTAAATGTTTATTATCATATTATTCCTATTCCGTAGAGTAGCACATTTGGCTAGGCACTTTAAGTAAAATACTGTAATATATGAACTAATATGTCGATCTAAATACAGTAAAAAATGTTTCAGATGAAAGAAAAAAATAAACGCTGAGAAACGGTAACTATGATATAAGAGAAAATGTGAGTCGGTGGCAACATGAGATAGATTATTTAAAAGTGTGATAGATATATACACACACACACACAGGAAATCACTTCGTTTAGTTATATATAGACATATACCATGTATATACATGTTACAAAGTGTTTACCATTTTTGGTGACGGCTCGTTTTCATGGTAACAATTATATTAGGTGTATGGCTTAAAAATATGTAGACAGCAATTTTTTAAGCTTAAGCTGTAAATTATTGTTTACCTCCATGAAGATCATTTGGTATGTCCACTAGAATATTTATATTAAAGCTATCTAGGTTTACTTTACACGATGATAAATATAAAAATTAAAGTATGAGGCATTGATTCCAATTAACGTTGGTAATAATATCAATAAAAAAATATTTCGTAAGATTAGTTAACATCATTTATTCATTTGAATGTTATCTGAGAAAAATAAATTCATATCAAAACTTTAAGTTGGCAAATGATTGAATTTGGTCAATTTCATTCGGGGTCGAGTCGGCAACGGTAGTCTGATTTTGCAAGACCTGCCCATTGACCCGAATAATTACATCACTGACGATAACCCCCAGTGCGTATTTCCGAAGTGTGTGTATATATATATATATATATATATATATATATATATATATCGGATCCAAATTAATTAATACCTTTGTTCTACTGACAAAATAAAATGAAATGGACAAAGAAATCAAGAAATAATGAGAAACTTTTAATTTAACAAAATTAAAATCTGTATGCTAATTAGAAAAGTTTTAATCAACTCACGATTCTATTAATCTTCTATTGTTTATACACGCTCCACTATTATCAATAAATCAGGAAAAATAAATTAACTCGGTTTGTCAAATGTTAATTTGTATTGGAACTGCTTTGACTATCACCGATCAGTCTGCTTAATTCATTTATTAATTAAAATCTGATTTTTTTTAAATCACGTTGAAACTCAACAATTCAAAAGGACTATTTGAGTTGTTTACTTGAACTACATGTTTCTGCATCAATTTCGTCTAAAATATAGTATTCGGTAATTTTTTAATCAATTATCATTCATTTAAATTTACAATTAATTTTCATTGGAGATTCAAAATAATCCCCTTCTTTCATTTTTCCTAACAGCATCTTTCCTGTTTTCCTAGAACTCGTTTTCTACACAAATCTATTTCTCACCTTAACACGCTTTGAAAGTTTTGAGTGTAGCAACGTAACAATTTGCTTTTTCTTTCTTTCTTCATTTCTTTATCTCACTCTCTCTCTTTCTCTCATTTTTTAAAACCCAATTTTGATACTTTTCTCATTTTTTCGCATCTTTATTTCAACATCACTTACATAGGCATTTACCAGCATTCTCAATGTTACCTTGATTAAATAAGTGCAACAATGTTTTGTTTTCTTTACCTTCCCTCTTTATTCCTGCCAAAGAAGAGGTTCATTTGAGACACTGGATAGACAGTCGAACCTCGGTATCGTAATACTCGAGTCGTTCCGTCTGCGCTTATTTTGGACTAATACCCTTGGAAAAAATATGGATGCCCACATTTACTCCAGCTATGGGTTAAATAGTGCATATTCTGTTATTAAAAAAAAGATACGTATGGACAAAAAGGACCTTTATAAAAATGGATTGTACTCGGCATAAAATGACCCAAAAAATTGATATGCCATAAAAGTAAACAATAAAAAAAAAGATTGCCAAACATTTTCAAAACAAATACCTATTTTGATTTTGTTTTGTTTTAACTCCGAGACAGAAAAGTTAAGTGAGTCTTTTTTATGTTTTGAAGACAATAATTCGTTGGCAGATTGTATCCATTTTCTTGCCATATATGTTTAGCCATATGTTCTTCGGCTTTTTCCTTGTACTGATGTCTCTCGACGTTCTTAGAGGTAAAAGTTTAGTGGACGGCATATGTTTCCATTTAACGAGTGTCAACCCATCATTTACAGGAGTCGTAATGCCTCCTATTATTTAACTCATCTAAAAGATTTGTAGAGCTGCAAAGACAAAGGCGGTAACATTGAAACGACCGACCTTTTGTACTTCATCAAGTATTTTTCTACATAGTTACCACCATTCTCAATGTACTTTTGCCAGCGATGAACGAAGTGGTCCCTTTTCTAGTACTTTTTTACATGTTTATCGCCGCTCATATTAACAATGCAATTCGCAATCCCCTCTCATCCTTTCGAACTGAATCAAAAATAGGAGGCATTATTTAAAGAAAAACACATATAGATAATACCTTAGTCTATATATTGTAATTTGATAAACCGTATGTATTCTAAAATGGGTTGGATCTTTAAATGAATGTTTAGAACAGTATTTGTTGCAGTCTTTTATGGCTGTTCCCGAAAGCAATTTTAACATTTTCATTGAATCCTATTTTAGCTTAAGGATAATAAGCTGATGATGTTTGTTTCAGTAAACGCCAAAAAAATAAGAAAAAATAGATATTCTGGGAGTTTATGGTGCCAATTCTTAGATCAGAAAGAAAATCAAGAAGGCGGAACTTATCACCAAATAATGAAGGGTTGGGCTTGAGGCAATCTGGATAGTAACCAGAAGTTAGGAGAGGGGGCAGAGAACGGAAATAACATGTCTTGCATGGTGGATCTTAGTTTAAGTTCAACTTTCGTATGACCTTTGCTTTCATTCCTTTCCTAAATCTCTCTCTTGTTGTCATTTTGTCTTTTCTTATCATATTTTCCGCTCTAGAAAATGATCCTATTTTACATTCTCATCTCACCACTCCCATTAGAAATAGAAATAGTCGAAAATTGTTGTCCCGTAGAAGTGCTGATGATATGAGTAGTAAAAAAGGTATGTTTTACAATTTCATTTCAGTCGAGCCATTTTTAATGTACTATCATTTTCATATAATTAGTGAAAGTTCGAAATTAGTTTCGAAATATATTTAGATGTAAATAAATGTAGATTTTTGTGTACGAAGTTCCTTAATTAAGTTTCCATATATTTTTCGTATCGGCACTTTATTTAATAGAACACATATGAAACTCTAATCCTATTCAAAGTAATCTCTTCCGACTGCAATGCACTTAGTGTACCGTTCCAATAACTTCCGGAAGCCCATGTCAATGACCCTCGACATAGCCTCTTTTACCTCCTCAGTTTTCTCAGAGAATAGTCCAAGCACAAAACTCATTTCTTTAAAACGGAGGCAAATGGCAACAAGTCAACGGGATACGAATAATGATCTTTCATGGATAATACAGTTACAATAAGTTAACAAGTTCCAAGCCATATTTGATAAAAATAGATTCATCTTGAATCAATAAAGTCTAATGCACTAAATTCTTTTAGGAAAAATTATTCTTATTTGATTTTTTTCCCCGTTTTTTTTGTCTTTAAATCATTTCATTTAGATCCCTTTCAAAACTAATCCTAGTTAACAAGTGCAAACTGGTCAATAAACTTATTTTTATTTATGTAAGTCAGGACAAGTCATGTCGGAGAAACCGGTTCCCGTAATATTACCGAAGATAAGTAACGTCGAGCCTGTTCAGTACTAAGACAGGTGACCACATAGGAGTAACCAGGTAACGCATCTTCCGCCAAGGCAAGGGAATATACAGGTTCGTATCTTGGGGCACAGTTAAACTTCTGGGAAGGAACCTTCCTTCGGGTAGGCGGCAAGGTACGTCTTTGTGAATCAGGAACCTGGCAATCCGATACAACCTGGTTCATGGACACCGCCTGTCTCATCCCTCTTGAGCCACGGTAGAAGTAATGTAGGCCAAGTTAGTATAAATGTCCGTCACGCAATCACGAGGACACAAAACAACATCAACAGCAACTGGCACCTTCCCATCTATTCGTATCAACGAAGATAAGGGATAAGAGGACATGTACCTAATACTCTGACACGAGTGAGATCCATCTAAGGCAGGTAACATAAAAATCAGTGTTATTACTGGTACAAATGAACTTTGATAAAAACATAAACTTCATTCAAAATGGCGTCATTACCTACCTCTTTGAGTTCACTTTCCAACACATGCAAAAAAAAAAAGTTTGCTAAGTAAGGTGTAGTTTTTATTTCTTAAAGTTGAAATGAATCGCAAAGCGAGTTAACATTTGTAAAAAACGGTCTGTCGGTGGGGAATCAGAATATACCACTTGCTCTCCCTGCAGAGAGTAAAAGCCTCTCAACAGGGGCCACTTCTTGACAGCCCGTGATTCCTTGGGACGGAATCCTGGCGGTTGAGGGTTTCGCAGATCAGGGTTAAGTACCTCTACTTACCAACATACCACTTTGGTCTTACCTGGGTTAGTTGGGCGGTTGAAGAGGGCCGATCCGATCAACTTCCTAGTCACACCAAGCCCTAATACTTACTGCACAAAACCCATCTACTCCAAAAAATACAAACTATCAGACACTACCACAAACTTTCTTTACTTTTAACTACCAACAAGATCTACAGTACAAGTAAGAAGGTGGTTGCAAGTGTCAGCTATTGAGATAAAGCTGTTACATGTAGGGGTTAAAATTGAAGTTTTCAAAACGGATTAGGCTGACATAGTGAAACCCGAAATGCTAAAAGCCAATTACTAGTGTGAGTATAATTTCATTGGACATCGACATAACAGTGACCAAATAAAAACAAAATACAAACAACATTGCATGTAGAAACAACTTCAGACAACTCAGAGAAAAATATGTAGAATACAAAGATATATATACAGACTGATCCAAAACAATGAATGACAACAAAACCTTTCTAAAATGAGACTACCCAACAACGTCTCAATATACACAGCCGAATTATAAGCCATTAAAATGGCCTTCGAATTCATAAAAAAGTCATAACATATACCGATTCTTTATCTTTAGTCAAAGCCTTAAAAAAGGAAAAAAAAACTCTACATTATAGAAATAACACAAAAATATAACCGAAAGGGGTAAAATAATAGTAATAGTTTGGATACCAAGTCACATTGGTAATCCTGGAAACGAAAAAGCCGACGAACTATTAAAGGAAGCCACATTTGATAAAATAATAACAAATATTCAGGCACAGACCTAAAAGAAAAATTAAGGAATACCAAGAGAACAAATGGCAAGCAAATTGGAACACACACCCCAAGAACAAATTACACGAACATCAACCGGATATCAAAAAATAAAACCAAAAAATCTAGAGAGAGAAGAAACCATACTAAATTTGGCATACAAAACTCAGCCACCCATAGTTGAAAGAAGCTATAAAAGTATCTAAATGCACACCCCGCAACTTACAGATAACAGTAAATCCTTTTCTAATATAATTTAAAAATTACAAAAACACCCGAAGAATATATTTAAAAGCAACGAATATTAGCGAGGTCTTTCTAAACGGAAGATCTCACCAAATTATACAAAACTTTAAAAAAACTGTTAAAACTTCTCTAGATTAAACAAACAATATAAAAACAACCAACAAATGAATAGTTACCAAACCAACTATATAACAGAAAAATTGGGGCATAATCAAACCAACTAACGAAACACAAACAAAATACCATACTGGCATTAAATGACCCTAAAGTGGTTGATATGCCATAAAACTCCAAATCAATCAATCAACAAATGTAAACCATCTGAAATCTTGAGAATATTTTAGAACAATTTACGTTACGCAATAAGTTACTTAAGAAAATTAATACTGTTGAAATAACATGTTCATTTTAACTTCTATTTCTTTCATGTGTTAAAATTACCATCTTTATTTAATCGTAGATGTAGTAGAACTTCTTATATGCTGTGAGGCAAAATTTCTATATCACTCTAGATTTTTCCTTCTGTAACAAACATTTGGGGTGGAAGAAAAAAAGGCAAACGAACGCTAATACGCTCTTGAACATCATACTATTTTCCGGACAATATCAGGATATTTTCAGTACTACTCGCACAATAAGTTTGTCCTTCCTCGTCTCTTATACACTTCCACCTATATATATCAGTCAACACTTTCTACCCAAAAATCCCTTCACCTCTCTTTTACGCTTTCTCTCTCTATCTAACAACGGCCAATCCCTAGACTGACCAGCAGCTAGAAGCCAGTCTCTCTGAAAACTCTAGCACGGGGGCTGTTTTATTTTTTAAGAATCGACCTTGTGGGACTCATAAGATATGTAGACGAATTCAAATAAAGTTTTTTTTAAACAGTTGATATTTGTACTTCTTATTCATAATCCAAAGCACAAATATAACAAAATTGAAAAAATTACAAACTCTTTTTAAATTCATCCGTATAACTAAGATAAAATGTAAACATTGCCCTCTAGATACTTTGAAAAAAAACACACTAAAACTGATATAAATTAACCATTACCGCTTATGGCAAATCATGATGAATGTACCGCATAAAATATTGCTCGAAATCTAGAGTATGTTAGATTTTCAAATTCTCTATCATTTCAACTTTAGAATGGAATGATTTTAAAATGAAACAATCAACTTAAATGGGTTAATCAACTTCAAATCGGGAAACAAAGAATATTCAACTTAAAAATGGAACAATCAACTTCAAAATAAATCCATTTCGAAGTTGATTATTTCTCATTTGACGCTAACTAATCCATTTTGAAGTTGATTGTTCTATTCCGAAGTTGATTAATTACTTTACTTCAAAATAAGTATATTTTGAAGTTGAAATGGTATAGATTAAGATCAATACCCTATAATTTCATTTATTACAGTCCTGAAATAAAGAGAAGAAACAAAACCACAAACTTTTTAAAATCAGCTAAACAGTAAATATTTCACGTATCTTATGCTTTTCATTAAGGAGTCAGACATGTCTATAAGTATAAAAACCATGCGAATGTGTATGCATATAGACACATATATATACACGGACAATGGTGCCTCTACGCAGATTCGTGGATGGGTGCTTACATATGCAAACACTCATACACATAATTAACATTTATTAGGATCTTAGATTTCACATTCTTTAGTCGAGTCAGAACGCTAGCATTTTGTGTACTTCTTATCTCGGTCAAAAATGGCACGTAGGGGAAAACTCTAAAAGAGTAATAGACATACAAATAAATACATAAAGGAAGAAGACCAATTTTTTTCTGGTATTTGTATTTCTTTTAAAATCATTTTTTTCCATAAAGGATTTATGTAATCTGCTGCCAAAAGATGCAGGCTAACTAAAAAAAAATAAATAAATAAATAAAAGAAAATGCCAGAAGAACAGGCCAACGGGGTAAAAGGAGTGCAAAGTTTATCAAACTGATTTTTTCTCTCCTTTTCTTAATTTCACTTTTATTTAAAATATATGGAAATATAAAAAGCATAGAACAAAGTAAAACAAAAAAAAATGTGGCATCAACATCAATTTTTGACGATTACGACGACGAAGAGATGTGTATAACAGTAAACTCGAGTGTTCTACAGAATTGGATATATTATCAGCAAAGAAAAAAATTAGATTGATGAACTTTAAGTTATGAAAAAGTGAATATGATAAATGAGGTAAGAAATAAAAAATATCATTTTCTGAATGGTTTGGTGCTTGGAATAAAGAAATACAAAATTAAATCCATTGATATATTGCTACGAAACGGTTTGTTTATATATTAAAATCTTATATACGATGCTTGCTCCATAAGTAATGCTACCTATTTGTTAAACTTATTTTTTGTAAGTTAATGAGCTATGACGGCGGCAGTAGTATCATTGAAACGAACGTTCTTTTTTGTGTCCCAGAATTTATTTTTCTACATAGTGACCGCCATTCTCAATGCACTTTTAGCAGCGATGATCGAGGCGGTTCATTATCGCGTCTAGAGCTGCACAAAAAACAATGAACCGATAAACATACATCGGCATTTGTTGAACGTTTACAAAGCCGATGCAGTTGAAGATGAGTTCGTCGATTTCAGAGTGGTGACTGAGATGTGAGTGACAAAGTGCACTCTGGACACTAATCAACAAAAT
The DNA here is from genome assembly GCA_036873565.1 of Xipholeptos notoides. Taxonomy (NCBI): domain Eukaryota; kingdom Metazoa; phylum Mollusca; class Cephalopoda; family Idiosepiidae; genus Xipholeptos; species Xipholeptos notoides. The sequence goes on from JAYKTE010010918.1 coordinate 8,286, forward strand.
GTTCTTTATTGTTGGCAATAATGTATTGAGAATGGTGGTGACTATGTAGAACTTTAAATTCTATCGCACAAGAGGTCGATCGTTTTAATAGTTTCACCCTCATCTTTGTAAATATTAAACTTTAAAAATAACTTAAAGGAATATGTGACAGTTCTTTTGGAACGACTCTCGTACAAATATCCATCTATATTATTCATGTTAATGAGATAAGTGTTACAAACTACGTATATTTGTGAAATGCAGTGTGGGTTTGGAAGAAGGACAGAGAGAAACAATGAAACGAACGAATTGAGAAGAAGAAAGTAGATGCTGAAAACAAGATGGAGGAAACGTAAAAACCGAGAGGGAATCGAATGTAAAATATCAAATATCAATTCTTTCATCATTTTAAATAAGAAGTAAATATCTATTATTTATTTAGATTACTTAAATCAATATATCAATATATCGGTTTAATGTAACATTCATACGTTGCATGGAATAAAAAGAAGAAGAAAAATAACATTTTTGAAGCATGATCCAAAATCCAAAAAAGAGGGGGAAAATATATCGTATTTTCATCAACATTCCAAAGCTTTTAAAAACTTATTATAACATTTAAATTCTCTATGAACAAAATTTGAATATGGATGAATTTTAACCAATTTATATAAGTACAAAGCTAGATTACATGATTTAAAAGTGTTTGTTGAAGCGTAAATTAAAATCCATGATACGTAACAAAATCCGAGGCTCAAAATGCAATATCTACTTCATTTGGGTACGTTTTAATACAAATTTCAAGTTATCTTTTCTGGGTTCTGATGATTTTTTTTAAAATTACAATTTGTGGCGTTCATAAAAAGGTAATTTATTGGATACATTTTAAAAACTATGTATAGATTATTTAAAAAGTTAAGTCGAATCTTGAAACTTACGTAAAAACTTACGTCCAATTTTTATTAGTTTAAGGCTCATAAAAACAATTTTTTTAGCAAAAATGTAATATATAGGAACAAAAAAGTTAAATAAAACTCGTGGAGAAAAAAAACTTCGAAATACAAATTTCAAAGGAAAAAAAAAAATTATTTTATTACAGCGATTTTCACAGTTGATCTTGGGTTGTGATAATGTTGGCCCTTTTCTTCTCTTTGTCCTCTATCATAGTAGGATTTCTGTTAGTCGTAGCTGTCAGTCATTTGATAGCACTTTCGCTGACCAGTCGCTTGCTATGACAAACTTGTATCCGCTAACTGCAGGGTTTTACCGATAAATTACTCTCTGATAATACACTAACTGTCTGTGTACTGTATGCATATGTCATAACTATCCATCTTTTATATCTTATTCGTGAAACAAATCGAAAAATTCCCACGAGATTCTAACATTCAATATTTACATTCTTTACCCTAAAATCACGTGTTTTTCTTAAAGGTCATGCATCGTCCAAAGATCAAACCACCGTGAAATCTTCCATCACATTATTAGTTCCTTCACCCTTACTTTTCTTAAAATGACTGACAGCTAAATTCTGGAGTGTTCTTAGATTTATGTGTCCATTTAATGAGGAAGACCATCGCCTCTCCTTCCATATTTAAAAAAAAATACATTTTTACAAAACATGTATAACTGAATATGTAATTTTAATAGTAGTAGATGCCTTTTTGCTAAAAAAACTGAATGTTTTTTTTTTGTATATAATATATTTTACCAACTCTATCTATATATTAAATTTTGTGTAGGATCTGAACAAGTAAAAGTTTTTACCTAATAGGACAATAACTGGTAAATTAAATCAACAAAGACACGTATAATTCCTTTAGATATCAAAATATGTCTCGACTAATACCTATTTTTAGCACTTATTTCATATATTTTCAAGACCAGGAGCCAATAATAGATAATGTCCAAAATGAAAAGCAAATAATAATTAATCTTTTTTCCTGAAGATTAAATCTTTCTACATGTAAATTTTCTCACAGAATTTAATAACTTCAAGGATTAATTATGAACCCGTTGATAAGTTGTATGAATTTTGCAGACAAATGATTATAACTGAAAATCAGTTATAATCAATTTGTTTTTCTGTTTTTTAATTCCTCGAAATATTTTACGCTTATTCTATTAATATCTTTTAATTGAAGTTTTTTTTAATTTATAATTTAAGATATAAAGAATTCTCGTTTTAGTGGTTTTCGTAAAAATAACGAAAAACATATTTTTCATTCTAATCTGAAATAAAGTAAGTTAAAAAAAATATTCAACCGAATTGACATTTCATAACACAAAAGATAAAGAAATTAAACACATTCAAGTTTCGGATTTCAATCTGCGAATTCGAAGCCCTCAAGTTGTTTTTTGTTTTGATTTTCTACAATGTTAAATGTCTCCACAAACAGAAAATATATGCTTTGTATGCATAGGCCTTTGATTTAAGGGTAAGAAACAACAAATAAATAAAGGGAGGAGGGATTTGTTGGAAAAAACGTTGAATGTCAATTTAAGAAATTATACCGTTATAAAGTTAATTTCTCGTTTAATGATTAGTGAAAAATTTCATATTTATTAGATAATTAACTGATTTTTGGTATATTTTTTAAGAAAACGATAAAGAAAACAATTATATGCCGGATCCTACTCTTTAAACTTGTCAGGAATAGAGATAAATGAATGAATTCCCGCCTACGTAGAAAACATCTGGTATATATTTTCATTCACTCAGGATGAAATCGCTTTAGTTCTGCTTGTCTTCAATCTCAAACTTAAGATATTTATTATCAACAGAATTAATGAATTTCAAATTGTTGCAATGCAGTTGAACGCATCGTCTTTATTATGTTGTTTTTTCTTAGATATGAAGAAAGGGTGCTTACACATCTGAAATGCAATTATATTTAGAATTTTAATATGACATATTTTTGCTAAGTTTGTGTTAAATTATGCTAATCGAAAAGCCCCTGAAAGTCCAATTCCTGCCAAAATATGTTTGTTTTTAGGACTCACCTGGTTGCAACTGGGTATTTAGTATGGTTTTATAACAAGTTGGACTTATCCCAACCCAAGTTGGACTTATCCCGATCCCAGTTAGACTTATCCCGTTGAAAAATCTCGATTTAAGTTGGACCTTTCTCAAACACAGTTGGAATTGTTTCTACCAAAGATTGGGACAAGTACAACTTTAATCGGAATTTGTTAACTTAAATCAGAATAAATCGGGGAGCCTTGTGTTCCGAGTTCTTACACAAATCACGCTCTGCGTTTTGAACGCTGTTAATGACCAGTGACTCACATTGGAGTCAAAGAGACAACAGCTCTTCTTCTGAGCCACAGCATGCTCTGCTTTATTTGCATTTTCTTGGGTTTTCACCCTACTGATTCAAGTAGTCATCACAATCACAATTACCAGTATAATGACTTCGCTAGCGATGGTGGGCCTTCCTGAAAGCAGAGAGACAATAAATCTCCTCTAGCACTTCAGCCTCTTGACATTTCTTGTTATCTCCTTCTCCTCCAACAGATAGATTTGGTGTGTGTGTGTGTATGTGTGTATGTGTGTGTGTGTGTGTGTGTGTGCGTGTGTGTGATTCTCTCTTTCTCTTTTTTTCTATTCTTTTCTTCTTCGTTTTGTGGGTAAGTCCACTTGGGACAGTGAGTATGCAGTCGGACGCCGGAGCCATGATACACGAGTTCGAATGACAGTCATCCAAATGTGTTCATAATTTGACTAATACCTTTGGTAAAAGCATGAATCTCCACATTCCCTCCAGCTATGGATTAAATAATGTATACTGTCTTATTCAAATAAACTACGTGTGGACGAAAAAAGAACATTTATAAAAAAAATTGATTGTTCTCAGCATTAAATGACCTAAAAGGTTGATATGCTGTAAAACAAAAGAAAAAAACAAACAATTTTAGCTTTGTTTCCATGGTCCAATATTTGTCTGGGAATATCACCAGTCTTCATAAGTGCAGTAGTTTTGTTGTTGCTGTTGTATTATTATTAATTTTATTTTCGCCTTAACATTTATTTTGTTTTACTGAGATCACAGGGCAAGAACAAATTAACATTGTAATTTTCTCAGTAAATAAAATTATGAAACAGAAAGTTCTGAACACTTTACATTTATACACCGTGCAATATAAAACTGCCATTTCGGTTGGTAATGAAAACATGTGTTGATATCATCTACAGAGATAGCAATAAAGTTTCTGATCTGTCTCTTCTGAATCTCTTCTTTCGCTATTCCTGCTCTGTGTCTTCTCTCTGATTTTTACAATTCTGATATTTGTATAGACGGAGATTCATCACATCCCAGTGATTTGATTGGTTGTTTAATTAGAAAGAATTAAGTATAACTAAAAAATCAATAATCCAAAAAATCAGTTTCTAGAAAGAATACTGTGGTTACGATTAAGAGTAAAATCGTAAAAAATTCCATTATGAACGCATAACTGTGTTGTGAGCCAGTCGTTGGAGCGTATGCTTCACAACGATGACTGCAGGTTTAAATCCCACTAAGGGTTTGAAATGTTTACAACATTGATATGAAGGTCACTAATGAAATTCAATAAGCTCGAAACTGTTGTCCAGCCCTGTGTTAAAAGTTGTACAAGATTTTTTTGTTAAATCTCAAAGTTATAATTTAATTAAAAACAGATGTAATTTTGGTCATACTAAACATTTTCTGAGTTTCAAGGGTATCCACGAGCAATTCCGCTTGTATATCATATTCTATAAGAAGTGTTTCGTAAAGTGGATATCATTTACACTTTACTGCAGGTTATATACTCAAATAAATGCAAATTTTATATAAACCTTTTATTTCATATAAAATATAAACCATGTCAGTTTTTCTTGCCTTATCTCCTTAAATGATTAAATCCTTCAACATTTGGGTTTTTAGATCTAGTTATGTTATATGTTACGGGTTTGCAGGACCAGGGTAGAAATGAAGGGCTTAACATTTTTAAATGTTTGTGAGAAGGATAAAATGAAAAGTTCAGTTTTTTTTACTTACATTTTTTCATCCCTACTCACAAGCTCCTTTAAAGATGTATCGCCTTGCAGGTTATCTCTCTGCTAAAATCTAGAGATCATCTTTTAGTTCCATCTTCATACAGGCAACGCTTACCTTAGTTGAAGTTGACGCTTTCTTTTAACATTCGTTCTCGGGATGGGAAGCTCGTTTTCTCTCTCTCGAGGCTGCTTCGTTTTCAGATGAAATTCGAAAGATGCTGAATAACACCGAGAAAGAATTCTCGTGTAGTAAAGCTGTTTATTTCATATGTTTTATCAACCTATTAGATTTCAACCCCCTCCACCACACTAATCATATATATATATCCAGACCTGGCTTTCGGTGCCGGTTGGCTTTCTCCGGCGAAATTTGATGATATGTAACTTAGCAGTCTGGTTATGGTTCTAGTTCTAGTTCTGTGTTAGAAGTTGAAGCCCATAGAGATTCGTACCTTTAGAACGGCCCTTTACACTTAAAAACATTTTTTTTTTCTGCGAGTTTTTTGTCCTTCTTAACCACATTCTTTGAAATATTATTTTGTATTCTAGATTTTCTTCTTGAAATAGAAATCAACCTATTATTTTATTAATATATTCTTTATAAGGTTGTTGAAATGTTCTGTGTTCTTTTTATATATTTTCATATTTAGGGTAAACTGTTATAAAATTAATAAAATTTTCTTCATATTTTTACATATATTATTACACATGGTATTCTTCCCTTGGAATCTCTTTTTTATTTTTAACTCAAACGACGTTTTCAGCAACCCATACCGACCGTTAGCGTTACATATGTATGAAGAAAAAGGCAAGAAATCCTCCAAATCTATTTAATGTGGTCGGATCTTTCAATTAAAGTTTCTCTTGCGATAATATGTTTTCATAAGCTAAATCTTGTAACTAGCAAGATATTGACACTTGACCTACTTGAGATTGGGTGGGGCGTAAAGCAAAAATAAACCCAGAAACAGACAGTTTACTGACTTAATGGAAATCATTGCTTCAGTATCACAACATTGCCAGCCATTAAATGAAATGATAAATCTGATAACTTCAGATTTATTTTCTGAGAATACACGTTTAGATTAAGATACTATATTACTATAATAAATGCGGTCTTCCCACATCAAAAACCTCAAATAACCTCCTTTCTATCTTAAAACACATTATTTACGGAGTTCAACTATAAATGCTTAAATGAAAACACCTTTGGCTATATTTATTTTAAGTTTTTCAGATAAGAGCAATAAAATCTTTAAATAGAATAAATTAAACGATCTGAAGCAAATATCTATACACATGGATTTGTTGAACGTTTACGAAGCCAATGCAGATGATTTCAGCACAGTTAGGAGATGAGTTCATTGATTTCAGAGTGGTGACTAAAATGTGAGTGACCAAGAGCACACCAGACGCTAAAGTATGCCACTTGGTTTATCTCTAACAAGGGTGTATTGGGAATGGTAGTACACTAAGAAGAAAAGTAACTTCTGGAGCACAGAAATTCGCTCGTTTTAATGGTACCACTCCCGTGGTACTTTTTAAAAATATCTTTGAAAAATAGGTAGCATGACTTTTTGAATGATCTTTATAAATGACAAAAAAGAATAGATTAAAAAAAAATAACTTATCAAATATTAGGTATTTGCTGATCAATTCCTCCATTTCTACTTGATGTATTTGTATGTGTCAGTTTCATTTAATGCCTGAATAGTTTTTACTGATTTTTCTTGTTTTAAATTTAGGATTCAGCATTTCTCAACATCAAATCCATTCCAATGTCCTGGCAAAATATTATTTTGGTACTTATTTTTAATTCTAGTTCTTTTTCGTTCTTTGAAACTAGTTTTTACATCATCCATATATACCAGATGTGTTTATTTTATTTTTTGCTTTTGTAAATTTAAATCCGGCTTTACATTTTCTTAAGATTCTTGTAACAAGGCTCTTTGCAATGATGAAGAGCAGAGTCAAAGTGAATCTCACTGGAAGATTCCCCGCTCTGTCTTTATTTCAGCGAGATGATTTCCGTTCGCTGTGAGATTTTTCCAAGAATTTGAAATGCGTATCTTGAGCATCTTTAGAATTAGTTACTCGCAGAAATAGTTGTTAATTTTGGACTGATATTTAAAATCAAATATATTTTATTATTAAAACCATAATATTTAGTCAATCGCTTAGCAACATCACTGGAATATTGTTCACGGCAATTTTATTTAACTACAGCATTAAACTGAAGTTCTAGTTAATTCATAAGCTATCAGACTGCTGCTAAACACAACGGAATGATTCTGACTCGAAGGCGGTTTTGTTTTGTGAGTTTACGCTTACGGTAAAAAGATTTAGCAGGAATGATTAGGGTGATTTTATATGTCAAAACCAATTTCCAAATCCAATTACATTTTGACACGTTTTAAAAGTTGAAGTGTTTTGGTTGGTGTACTCATTTTATTTATTGAACACATATCTAAAATAAAGTGTTAAGTTTTTTTTTTAACTTGTAGATAAGTTCATTTTTCAAAATATTGCACCCAATTTTTTCTACTTCTTACGTAAAATTGTATGCTCATTTGAGTTTAATTCGAATTTTAATCAGAATTTTAAGTATAATCTAAAAAATATTTGCTGGAGAAATTTTTTCTTGATTTTTATCTTCTAGTTTATGAAAAACAAAAAAAATTA
>JAYKTE010011029.1:0-15963 GCA_036873565.1 Xipholeptos notoides
GTTGCATTTGTTTCTAATTACATTTTTGATATTCTTGGGATGATTTTCAACAAACACCTTCAATACAACAAAGGTGGATTTTCTTCTCTTTTAGTTTTTTATAAAGGTTGCAATTATTTTGAAAATTCTTTATTTTTGAACTTTTTCTCATATTGTTTCTAAATTTTGATGGTTTTCTTTTAAATTTTGAATATTTATCAAATATTGTTTTTAGCCAATCCTTCATAAATCATTTTCTCTCAATTAACGATATCATTTATTCAGTTCCCCAGAAATAAATTTAAGATCCAGTGTTACAAGGAAATTCTTTTCTGTAAACATTATCGGCAAAGATATTCAAGATACCAATTGAAATTTACTCCATTTTTGTTGTTTCTCTATCAAATCGTACAAATTAAAAAAGTTTTGAATATCTTAAATCTTTCCAGAAAATTAAACACCACACAGTTGAAAATATTTTGAAACTTATTTCATATTAATTTCCTTATTAAGATTTCACTTTTATTGAAAATACATTTCGATTAAAAAATTATTTTGTATATTTAGTTAAAATTAAAAAATCACTACAGATGATCGAACAAAAAAATTAAACTGCTTGATATCACCAGCTAAGTTTATTAAGAACTAGAAATTATAAGAGAAACAAAAAGATTAAGAACTAGAAATTATAAGAGAAACAAAAAGTAAAAATAATTAAAGAAGAAATTAACAAAACAGAGAAACATGAAGAAAAAGAGAAAAAACAAAAAACGTGAGACTCTGTTATAATGCCAGAAAAAAAAAAATGAGCACAACCTATGTAAAAAAACTACTCTGTTAAAAAAAAACAGGAAAAATTTAGACTTTTAATGATTGAAAGAGTGGAAAAAGTTAAAAATTTCCTACAAGAGAACTTGAGATGAAAATTGACACATGTTACTGTTACACTTTAGCAGATAGACTGATGGACATACCAACAACTAACTCATGAACAGTTGTGTTGCATTTGTTTTAAGTTGTTATTTTTTACAGTATTGTTTTAATTTTTTTACAGGGATTCTAGAGACATTTATTTTTTTACAGTGAATAATGCATGTTATGGTTTGATTTGTATTTTCATGTGCATTTTACACATTTTGTTTGTAGTTAATGTAATTATACATTTTTGGAGTTAAAGTGGGAGTACTGTTAATTGTCTTATGTTAATAGATTAGCGTAGAGTTGCAATAAGTTTTCTGAAAAAAAAATCTTACTTTAAAAGAAAGTATAGTTGGTTAATATGACTACATTTACAGTAATATTTGAAACTGAATTTAATGTAGGAAATGTTAAATTTAACTTTTTGTATTTTAGTGGTACAAATGAACTTGTAATATTAAATAAAAGTTTCTTGAAATTATTTCCAAACTTAATTGTTAGTAAAAATTTATTATGCACTTGTAAATATTGTAAGTTGGTATTACAGTTTTATTTCAAAGTCTCTTAAGAACTTCAAAAATACAAACATGTTTGATTATAATTTATATATAACATTGTTTTGAAATGTTGTTCATTAAAACGTTATTGATACTGATAAAAAATGATTTTCTAATAGAAGATAAAAACATTAATAGGTTTATGTTTGAAAATAATGTTACGTTGATTGGGAATGTTTGTTATTTAAAAATGATGGATACAAATGAACTTGTAGATAACTTATTGTTCTCATGTAGCATCGTGTGGCATGTAAATTTTGTTTTCATTGCTCTCAAAAGTTAAGCATGAATTTGATTTGATTAGAATGAAATCAGCTTTTTGCAATTTTAGTTTTGAACGTGATTGGCTTTATATTATGCATGTGTAATTTTATCTATTTAACTAATTTGTTGTTGAATTTGCTACAAATAATGTGATAATATTTCTTTTAGTGTTTAGGCAAGTTTCCCAAACCAAAAATCTTTGAAATTTCCCATACTTACAAAGGTTTCATTTATAGAAAAAATAAGAATGTTTCTTCAAGGGCTAAATTTAAAGTAATTTCAACAGATTTTATTTTTGCTTTTGATCCAAATATGAGTGATTTGGACTTAGTAAAAACAAACAAAGAATCCTGTATTGAAGACCTACATTTAGGTTTGTTTTCAATTTGCTTAAAAAATCCGAAAACAAAAGTCTAAAATAAGTTTTGAGTAAAACGGAGTGACACTTTCGAAAATGAAAAATTAGAAAATAATTTGAGTTTAGGAAATTTTTGATTGAGTTTGGATTTTGATCTGATGCAAATCCTAAAAACACATTTATTGGTGTCGATTAAAGCTGTTCAAATGAAAATCAAGACAGGAAAGTTCTTGATCCAAAAATCTAATTACTTATAAATTGTCAGTTTTCCATTAACTCTTCTTGTAAAAAAGATTGAAAAATAACTTTGTTTTTAGTTTGTCTGGACTATCTTCTAAATTTATTTTAAATAGAAATAGTGTTCACTTTTTAAAATTCATTAAATAAATTCAAATTTATTATTGTATACATTTTTGTGTTAACCACATTTAAGTAAGATGCAAAATATTTTTTTGTTACAAATGACATTCAAATAAAATTTGAAATATTAAAAGAAAACATTAAAATGTTTAACGATGTTATTGATATCAATTTACTATTTAAATAGAAAAATGGGGTGAAATGAAGAATTTTAGTCAATGTTGTAGACAATCATTTCAAACAATTAGAATAAAGTAAGTTATGAATAGGATTTATATTACTATAAATATTGCTAATAGAAATAAATTCTAATATAAGCTGAGTGATTAAGTCTAGTGTGCATAAATTCAAACAATCTTTTATCCACTTGTCATAGATTTGAATTCCCTATACATCTCATTAGAAAATTCATATCTATGCTGATTTAAATTTTTAGATACTGTGTAGTTTTATTTATAAATTCATTATACTGGAATAAAATGGGAATCAACTAAAAATGGGTCCATTTATGTAATGTAGATTTTAAAATGTTTTTTTTTTTTTGTTCAATGCTTTATTTTTTGTTCAATATTTTTATCTTTAGTTGTAGTTTTTTTGCCTGATTTTGTATTTTCAAAATTTTTTTATTACAGGACAAACTTGGCAATTTCAGAAAAATGTCAGAAGGCTGAATGTAAGTTTTTTTTCTTGTGTGTGTGATTATTATCATTATTGAAATTTTGGAATTTTTTTCTTTTGTTAGGTTTTCTCCAATAAAATCTGGCTTATTGCAAAGGATGATTGAGTATATTTTTTAAACTTTTATAATATCACTTAATGTAGATTTTTTTTAGATTAATAATTTTTGACTTGAAGACTTTTCTTTCTTTTAATGCTTTTATAATATTTCAACATGTATTTATTCCAAAAAAGCAACCTTTTCTATGTGTTTTGTCCCTATATTTCCAATAATGCCTGCTGTTTAGTCATACTTAGTAGGTTATGAAGCTGGCTGTCTTTTCTTTTCATATGAGTTTTATTTTTAGAGTGGTTTTGAATTATTATTAAATATGTCATACTATTCAAACTTTGTAAATACTTAATCTGACACATTTCAAAATTAGTAGGAAAATGAATCTTATATTTACTCTCCTTAAGAATCTGATAAAAACTACTGAAAGTAGATACTCCTAATCATTTCTCACATTTATTGTTTTTGTTAAACACTTCAAATAGCCTGAATATATTTAACTTGTATCTTCAAGCTAACAATCAAATTGATGTTTTATTAGTTATTAGTTACAGATTTTCCATTCATGCTTGCAGATATAGGATCCATTTGGTAATTTCTGTTTTAGTTGATAAATTTCTATTCATTTCTCACTCGACTAGAATTATGCTATTATAATAAAAGATATTCTAAAAAATATTTATTTAATTTTTTTTTCTTTATCAAAATCCATAAAATATTACAGAGAAATAAAAAAAGAAACAAAAAAACTTGTTTCAAAGTTATATATTGAAATTGATATTTTTGAGAAACACTTTCTTGATATTTGGTTTTTATTTTCTATCTTCTAAACATTTTATATATTTAAAAAAAATGAACCCATTAAATTATGAATCATACAATATGTAACATTAATTTAATGAAAAATGTAATAGAATATTCCTAATGAATTATTGTATCACACATCAATAGTAATTTTGTTATACTTTGATGGTGAAAAATCTATAAACTCTAATTCCAAATCAAATAAAATATTTACTATTTTCAATGTTTATTTATTTAAATTATAAATGTTTTCTTCATTTGAATAGAATTTATCGAGTTCTACAAATTGGACTTATTTTAATTTCAAACTTATTTTATATTTGATTTTTGTGTTTTTGTATTAAAATACAAAGATTCTTTCATCATTAATTTTTTAATGCATAATTAAAAATAGTATAAAAAGTGAAAATTCTTTTTACATGATTTTTTTTTAATTAACTAAGGTTCCATTATTTATACTTGTTTTCTTTCTGTATAATGCTTACATAATTTATCATAACAAAATGGTCATTAATATGACTTTTATTTTGTTAGTTTAGAAGATTAATACAGTTCTTATAAAGCAAGAAACCTTTGTCTATCAACATTGATACTTCTTTATAAATACATGCATTTTATGGGGTTTTAATTGTTTATTTAACTTTTTTGTTGTTTTTATAATGATTAAAGCTGATTTAATTGTTATTTTTTTTTAAAGCTTTTTTTGAAAAATTATGATATAAATTGTCATATTTTGAATTTGTACAAATTAATAATTTAACATTACAATAAATATTTTAAAATGAATCAAAACAATAGGACATGCATTTGGATCAATAATTCTTCAAAATAACACATGTGTAATAAACTAAATTCCTTATATGAAAATTTCACTATTGTATTTCATCCGTATAATTAACCATAACTGAATTAAGGGCATCGACAAAGAAATAATTAAAGATATTTTTTATAATCACAAGCTACAAATTTCATTTAAAACTATCTATATCTAACTAGACACATTTTTTTAGAACTCTATTTATAGACACAAGTTGAAATTACTATGATAAAAATCAATGGCTCTTTACTCACAGTTACAGAGAACTTTTTAGGGACTCTAGCTATAATCTTAAAACTATTTTAGAGAAGAAACGTCATACCAAGAAAAGCTAGCACAACCCATTTTCATTTTTATCTTGTATTTAATATTACAGTAACAATTTTTATTTCAGACCATCAGCTCTCAGCGAAGATAAATTAAAATTTTTGTGAAAAGCTATTATTTGTGAAATCTTCAAAGAACTTTGTTTCTCTTTTTCAGCCAAATCTCACCAATGTAGGAATTCAAAATCATCAGCCGAATCAGGCAAAGCTGAATCTTCTGAATTAGATGTAAGATGTTCTCTTCATTCATATTCTAAACAAATTTTTGATTATTATCATTTTAGAGACGAAATAACTAAACTTATTTATAATCCGTTACATTTTCACTGGAAATTTTCTAGAAGTTTCCAGAAATATTTCTATAAGCTGGAATTTTCCTGAATCTAAATTCTCAATTTTTTACTTCTGAATTTTAATCCCAATTATTGAATATGTATGGTTAAATAAACATTTTGAAATAAAGCTTCTTCCCTTTTTTCTTATCACAATAGATCAGGAAAAAAGGGGTTAGAATTACAAGTTAAATTTAAATTTTCATAAATAAGAAAAAAAAACAGAAAATAAGAAATTATTTTTAAAAATCATGTTTTGAATAAGTTTTATATTTCTTTTTATCAAATGCATTGTATAAATGTAAATCTTTATTGTACACATTTTTTCATTTAATTTGTTTTATTTCTTAGACAATTTAAGCTATGCAATGAAATTATCACAAAATTTATATTTGTTGATAACCAAGAGTTTATATAAAGACAAGAAAGTTGTTACTTCTTCCTTTTATCTTTTTATTTTTGAGTCTAACAATTTTTAAAATATTAATTGTAAATTTAGCCAAAATTTAAAAATCTCAATTTTATTTGCTAGTATTAAAAAAGAAAATGAATCCAAAAAATCATAAATTAATTTTACTTTTTATGTGGTATTTTTTTCCTTCCAAAAGCAGGAAGTAGAAAGTCCTCATTCAAGTTCTACAGAATTGTGGAAGGATGAAATCAGCAAAGAGATTGAAGATCTTAAACAACAATTACATAAAAAGCAAGCAGTATTTGCAGCTTTGGTAAGTTTAATTAGCTTTTTTTTATAATTTAAGCATCTTTCTTTAATGCTCTGATATTTGGAAGATGAAGATATATAATTACTGTTATTTAGATGATGCAGATTACTTTTCCAAATACACATTAGCAACCTAAAGCAAAAATGCTTAAAAGCGTTAAACATCTTAAAAATGATATCCAAACTAGACTGGAGGGCACACCAGAATACAATGCTTCAAATATAGTGTAAACACATCTGATCCATACTAGACTTCAGTCATCCCATGTACAACTCCACTTGTAAATGCTACTTAAAAAAAATTACGAACTATTCAAAATTAAGGTTTGAGGCTTTGTTTGAAAGCCTATCAAACCTCAGCAATGGATAGCCTATACGTAGAGTGCCATGAACCACTTTTACGCTTAAGATGAGAAAAAATAACTCAACAATATGCAGTAAAACTGCAAAGGTATCTCAAAACCCCAATATATGAGACAACCTTCATCACACAATTCACATATTTCTATACAAGCAAACCAAAAAAATACCGTTTTGGACACTGGATTAAAGAAGTAATATCCTAAATCAATGAAAAACCCAACAACATGCATTGTATGAATGTAAATCTTTACACAAAACAAACAACAGACTACAGTGGACATTAAATAAGCCTAACATTGGCTAAATTAAAAAAAAAACACAAATGACTTAATAAACAGAAATAAACTTTGGAGAACTCAGAAAAATATCAAGAATACAAAGATATATGTAGACAGATTCCGAGCAATGAATAGAACTAGTGCAGTATATACAGATGGACAAAACCACTCTCAAGACTACTCAATGATACCTCAATATACATAGCCAAACTAAAAGCCATTAAAATGGCACTCAATTCATCAAAAACAACATCAAACAAAAATTCATTATATATAGTGACTCCTTATCTTGTATCATGGCCTTAAGAGAAGCAAAAGCCAAACACCCCTACATCACAGAAATAACACAAAAATAGGATGAAATAACCAAAAAAAGTAAAACAATTGTTATAGCCTGGATACCAAGTCGCGTTGGTAATGCTGGAAACGAAAAAGCAGGCAAACTAGTAAAAGAAGCCACATATGTTCAAACAAGGAAAAGAAAAATTAAGGATTACCAGGAGAATGAATAGCAAGCCGAGTGAAATACATACCCTAAGAACAAATTACACAAACACCAACCAAAAAAAGAGAAGTGATTGTATTAAATAGAATTCGAATTAGGCACACAAAACTGACCCATTTATACTTGATAGAAGCTATAGAAGCACCTAAACACACATTCTAAAACCAACAGATAACAGTCAAACACATTCTAATAGAATGTAAAAAGTACAAAAACATCAGAAAAAGTAATCAATATCAACAAAGTGTTCCAAAAAATAAAAGCCCACCAAATTATACAATACTTGAAAGAGACAAATCTATTCAAATTTCTCTCTATTAAACAAACAAAACAAAAACAGCCAACAAATCTGTTATGGGGATCTATCCTATTGCACCCAAATATGGACTCTTCCTACCTCTATATCCTCATTGAGTTTAGCATGCCTGGGAGGTGAAGATCTCATTGCGACATGAGACCAGAACTGTCGTACCTACCACTACCTTTTTGTTTATCAATTTTCCTTATTAATACAATTATATCGATCTATCATCTGTTGTCCGAGTCATTCTTTCTGTGACCCTTTCACGAGGCCCCAACAAAATGAATAACTTGCCATCCAATAGTTATTATTGTGTGCAGTAAGGCTTGAACCAGCAATGCCCTGAAGACTACCACAATGTTTTCCTTAAACACAAATAAAGATCAAAAATGTTTCTTCATTCAAGTGTCAATCTTAAAAATATAGTTTTTGATTGTTTTACTTGGAGAGGATATATAAAGATAAGAAATAAGAATTAGTTAAAAATCTTTATTTTTTCATTCATTTTATTACATTTCTATGTCAACATATAATATTAGTAAACTAGTAAGAGTTGAATCATAACTTTTCTAAAAAAAAGTTTGAAATAACAATGTCCTTACCTTCTCATGACCTTTAGTTTATTAATTAATCCAATAAAAATGGAATCTAAAATTACTTAGAATTTTACTTTTTATGATACAATAAAACCTTTCTTAAAAGGTTTTTGGGACTAGAATTAAGAGAATCTTGCATACTGTTTAATAATTGTTTGATGAAACTGGAAATTACTTGGGTTATTCTCATTGTTTTTTGATAATTTGAATTTATTATTCTTTTTCTTGTTTTAATCCATCCTGAAAAATTGATGAGTTGCATGTTTTTATATGAAACCTCATTGTTTTGTTAGACTTCTGGCCGATTATCTCATTCCCTACCAAATCGAAGAGCTTCTTGTTCATGTAAGACTACATCACCACCTACACCTCTTGTTGGTATGTATATTTGTTCATTTGATTTTAAAAGCATTAGATATGTTTTTGTACCAAAAGGCCCTTGCAAATAATGCTTAAATTTATTTTTTGTTGGTTTTTGGGAGACTCATCACGATCAAGCCATTGACCAGATTGTTTACAATTATCATAGAGGATCCAATTTTCATCACAAGTGACAATTTGGGCATAAAAGGGATCATTGCTGTTACACACACAAAGCATTGAGCAGACTTCAAATCTCCTAAGTTTTTAATTCTCATTGAGCTCATAAAGGACCCATTTATCGAGTTTTTCACCTTTCTAATGCTCTGTAAATAGCGTGAAACTGTTGCAGTACTGATGCCAAGTGTTTGAGACATTTCTCTTACACTTTGACGAGCATTTTGCTCAACAACTGCTTGCAATTTTTCGTTGTCAAGACTGCATGCTCACCTTCTATCTTATTCATCTTCAAGGCTCTCGTCTCCACTATGGAATTTTTGGACTGTTCACTTGTGGATCCCTCTTCTCATACTCTGTTGATATTATTAGCATGAGTTTCAGAGGCCTTGTGCCCAAGTTAGAACTCATGCAACATCAGGAAGCGAAGGTCACGTTTTGGATTATTCATCATTGAGGAGCCAGTATGCTTCCAAAAAATCTTTTGCCTGAAAATGAATAAATTTAAAAATATTACTTAATATATAACCCTAAAATGAACTACAAATTTTGTGCCAAAATTACTTTTCAAAACACATCATTTTAGGCAGCCATTACTTTTGTAACAACCTTATAGTAATTTGAAGATATAGGTCTCTTTGTCAGCTTCATTCATTACCATTTCAATAATATTAGTATTAATCATGAAAACTTAATGGAAATCTTCCTATGAAAAAAGATTATTTTTACAAAGTCAGGTATATTTTCATTTTATTGAAATATTTCAAAATTTCTTTAATAAACTTTTTGATTCTTCATTTTTTATTGTCAGATGCTTTGACCATCGATCTTTTTGATTCTGGTTCATCGAGTCATAAAAACAACAAAACAATTGAAACTTTGAGTAAATTGGCCAGTTCGGAAACTTACAACCGAAACCATGCAATTTCATGTCCAACTCTTGATGACGAATCCAATTTAGTTAGTAATGTTGCTCAAACCGGTCGTTTAGGCTGCCATTTACATTACGGTCATCTGAACTCTTCAAACAGTTCAAGCACAAGTGGAGTTATTGATGTAGACTTTTGTTCAAGTAGTTCTCGAAGCCAAGATGGCCAGAAGAAACGAAAGAATTTCATTCGCAGTTCTCAAAGATTTGAAAGTGACAGCCAGACATCTCAAAGCATGGAAAGCAATCCAGATAGCAACATTTCTTTGCCACGACAGAGAAGCCCAAGCTTTAGAGCAGCTATTGAAAGTCAAGCCAGCAGCAACAACAACAACCATTTACAACCAGGAGATGAAGATGTTCAATTGATAAGAAATCCTAGTTTTGTGGCTGCTGTTGGCAGTCATGGAGCGGCCAACCAGCATCGTCAGAATGAAACTCCGCACCTTACACGCAATCGTAGCCTGAGTTTTCAAGCTGCAATCGAGGATGGGCAGCAAAGTCCCAGAGCTGAAAATAATGACATTGACTTTATTTCAACTAGTGCAGGTACAACTCCAGAAAATTCTAATATTCCTGAGGGTTGTACTCTTGACACCCATGGGCGAATTGTCCAACACTCTAATCGGCAGGATTCACGTTCTGTAAACTTTCAGTTGAGCCACATTAGTACTTATGGAGGTGGGGACCTCCAGGCTGTTATTAACATACAGCAATCGGCAAAAGCAGTGGAAGATTCTAAGAGCCCTTATTCTTCAATCAGCTCTCAGAAGAAATCTGATGAATGGAAAAAATCTTCTCAAACAGTTCCCAACCCTGAAGTTGAAGTAACTTATGCTTCTCCAACAACATCTATTGAAAGCAGGTAAGTTAATTAATACCTTTTAATTGTCGTTGAATTCATTACTTTTCTATTATGAATGGTATAATTGATTAGATTGATATAAATGATTTTATTATTCAAGTGATAGAACATAGTTATTCTAAAGAATGCTTTCATGCATCTTCAAGTATGCACTGTCATTAAGACAATGAAACAGAACTCTTATTTAAGATTGTATAAACTCCAATCATCATTGATTTGTAGTTTTGTGGTAAAACCTTTATCCCTTTTTTATTTGTCCTGTGGTTTGACTTATACTGCCATTTATTGACCAGTCAGAAATCATATAAAATTTCCACCTTAATTCGCTATTTTGATTTGCTTATTTCTAAAAACATTATTGATTCTTTTAAATTGTTAATCTAAAAAATTGTATCATTTTTTATTCTAGTTCTGCAGAATGCATTTAGTTTCCTTTACGAGTATTGTTACTAAAATGCGTATAAGCTTTCTTAAATGCAAAATCTTATTTTAAGATATAAAATAAAGACAAAAAATTTTTTAACATTTTTAAAACATTAACTTCTAGAGAAAGTTTAAATTAGAACTTTTGTTATATACATTTAACCAATTGAATTGAACGTAAAATTGATGAAATATTATTGTAATTAACAAATCAACAAATTTGTTGCTATAAAAGCAGGAATACACAAATTTATTTGAATAAGTCATTATTAATAAACTTTTTTCTTATAACTATAAATATCTTCAAGGAAATTCATATAGTTTTATGATAATGGCTTAGACTTTTGTATTTCAAATTCTGGTTGATCTGTGAGGTTTATTTTTCGATTCCTATTCTTGAGAAGGTTATGAATCTCTACTATGATTTGAATAGTATTAATTTTGAGGTTTCAATTTATTAATGAAAAATAACATTTTACTTAAGAAAATATTTTTGACATTAGCTGATTAGAAAGGCTATTCAACAAAGGTACCTTAATCAATAAATGAATCGAGATTCTATAAGTTTATTCTAAAGTGGACATAAAGTTGAATGTATCCAGTTTTCATGCTTCTGGTTATAAGGAATAAAAACTATTAATGATGTTCCATTTAATAGAACTCGTTTCATATTTACAATGCTTTTGATTTTCTGTTGAGTTTATTTATCTTCCATATATTTTTTAATTTGAATAAAAATTTTAGTTTAATTTTGTTTTTGTCAATAGAATTATTTTGCATTTTATTTGTCTATTATTATGAATTCTTTCTAATGTTTATGATATTTATATTTTATGAAGTATTAAAATCTTATACGAAAATGATTTTGTTACTTATATTGAGTTATATATAATACTTCTTGTTTTTTCAAGTCTGATGAAACTGGATTTTTTACTATGCATATAAAGCAATATCAAAACTCAAGTAAAGTCTAAATATTTTTTTCAGATTTTATAAAATGAAATGCATCAGTAGACTTGAAGAACAACAAGTATTTCTCTTCATTTATCTTATGTAATTGTTATGAGAAAAAATTCAGAATTTTAATTGAAAAATTAGAAAATTTCTGAAAAGTCTGATAATTACATGATTTTTTTATATATTTAAAAAAAATGCGTGTTATATACAAAATGAAATATTAATGTTATGTTAGAAATTAAATACTATATGAAAACTGAAATGTTTGCTGATTGCATGTAAACATTTCATACAGAAAGTTTTATTTTTATGCTGTAAGAATCTTATCTTGATTTTCCTACTTCAATTATAAGTTAAATTGTGAGGTGGAAATAATTATTTCTATAATTTTTGTTGTATAACTGTCATCGTTATAAATAGGAAACAACTTTTGACAAATATTTGACTATTTTTCAAAATATTAGGTTGTCCCAAAAGTAAGTAAACACTTTGAAATTTTACTCGCCAAGTAATAACAAAAGCAACAAAAATTATTCCTCACAATAGAGACCATCATTTTCCAAGACTTTCAACTATCAATCTACAAGCTTTCAGGCCTAGTGAAAGTAACATTTAGCTGGCTTCGAATCAGATAATTCTTGAAACACTTCCTCAAACTTTTAGGACAACCTAATAAAACCTCTAAAAAATCTTTTAATTGAAAGTTGTCAAGAAATTTTGTTATGCGATTGTTGTTGTTAATTTTGAGGTGTGGAAAGCTGACTAATTAGGTCTCTTGTTAATGAATATTTAAAAAATTGTGATTCTAATAGTTTGTTAAAATTCATTTCAAATATTTGACAAGCCAATTCTCAAAAAAGATATCCTTACAATGTTAAAATTCATGGGAAAGATTCTAAGTCCACAACTTGAAGGATTTTTTTAATCCGATAAAATGAACAAATATCTTAGTTTAAGTTAAAATGAAACTTCAATCAAGTTTTGCTAACTGAAACTTTATGCTTAAAACTAGTTATAAAAATGTTAGCATTAACCAAAATCTTAAAATATTCTCGTTTTTAAAATTAAATCCAATATTTTTAGGAAAAGCAAACTCTTTTCATGTATTGCATATACTAAATAAATTTAGAAAATATTTTGATAATTTTTGCAATAAATGAACCAGTAAAACCTATTCATATAATGAACTAATAGAAATAAATCTATATTTTAACTAATATATTTATTTATAATTCTATAACAATTGAAATTTACACAGTATAAAAAAATTATAATTTTAAGTTAACTCATGCATTTTGGTGTCAATTCATTTTGAAGTTGATTTTCACAAATTTACTTTTAATTGGTCAATAGAATTGAATTTGATAACTTAAAGTATGTTGAAATAATCTGTAAAAGATCAACCCTGTATACCTATTTCAGCTGACTCTTCTTTTAATAAAGGAATCTTAGTTTCTTAAATATTTAAGGGGATTTCTCAGTTTATTTCTTTTCAATGATACTCATAGTTTATCAGTTAACAATCCTAAAAAATAAATGAATAAAAAGTATAGAAAATGTTTGTTTTGTTTATTAAAAATAGTTGGCTATATTTTTAATTAAAATGCTCAATATCAGTGGTAGAATCTTTGTAGTTGATTAGTATATACACTAACGGCCAAAAATATGGGATAGTTTAGTTTTTTCAATTTCTCTGGATCATTCGGGGGTGATTACGACTAAACTTACACACATTTAACATGATTCATATGTTGATACTCTGTATTAATTACAGTTCATTTTAAAGGATAGAAAAAAATGTTATGAGCATTTTAAAAAAAACTTTAAAATTGAAGTGACCAAAACTGTGGGATAGAGAAAAGAAAATTTAAAATATTAACATTGAAACATCAAAATACCAAAATTGATTGACATACATTTAATATCTAGTAAACAAGCCTTTATTTCCTATATCTGCAGTTCACTTTCTACTGCAAGATTGAATGCGATGGTCATATTCATCACGTGAAACTTTTGCCCATTCTTCTTTAAGCTTCAACCACAAATCTTCAGTATTGATAGAGTTTCTGGCACTCACACAGTTCCCTAAAGTAGACCATAGATTTTCAATAGGATTTAGGTTCGGACTTTGAGTATGCCAATCCAAAACATCCATATTTTGCTTGTTCAAAAATTCTATTACAGGTTTAGTCCTGTGGCAAGGGGCGTTATCCTGTATGGAAATAGGATTTTCACACTCAGAATTTTGAAGTATTGGGATGACATGATCTCTCAACAAGTTCTTGTATATTGTTCCATTAACTCTGGTGTTTAGACAGACTAGATCAGTTGTTACTTCCCAAGAAATTATCCCAAACACCATTATGCTACCCCAACCAAACTTAAACGTTTTCTTTGTGCATTTTTTGTTTAACCTTTTACCAGCAAACCTTCTTACCTCTCGTCAAATATGCATTAAACTTACTTTCATCAGAAAAAAATACATTTTGCCACTGATCATCTGTCCACAACACATGCTTTTGAGCAAAGCTTAATCTGAGTTTCTTGTTCTTGTTTAACAAAGGCTTCTTCACTGTTGATCTCGCAAACAGATCAATTTCATTCAGTCGTATTGATACTATTTTACGAGATGCTTTGATTTCACGAAAAATGCTGGCAGTAGTCTGAAACCTATCATTCAGTGCCATCTTCTTAATCATTCGATCTTGTCTAGGATACGTTATACAAGGTCTGCCATTTTTATTCGGTGGTAGAATTTTCCGAGTATTCTTTAAATCCTTTATAACTCTCTCAACAGCACTTTTCGACAGCTTCAAGTCATTAGCTATCTTCTGTATTGTATGGTTCTCTCCAAGTTTGATAATTGATTTTTTGACAGAAGCATAAATTTTAGGTGTCATAATGATGGTGGAACCAGCTGTAATGACTACAAAGTGACGTAATTGACTTATTCGTCATTGTTGTACTTAAAAAAAGTGGATAAAGCTACTACACAGTCCACTATGAACTATTTTCTTTACTTTGCCCCACAGTTTTGGCCACTTTCATTTCAAAATAAAAATTGTAAGTGCTCATAACTTCTTTTCTATCCTCTATAATAAACTGTAATTGATGCAGAGTATCAACATAAGAGATATGTTAAATGTGTATAAATTTTGTTGTAATCCTTCGAACTATTCTATAGATATTGAAAAAAAAAACTAAACTGTCCCAGATTTTTGGCCATTAATGTATAAACATATATATATATGTTTTAAAATATTTTCACAATATACATTCCATCAAAAACTATAGATACAGTACACATAAACACACAATACATACATAACACAATGAATAATAGTTGTTCCCATAGATCAAGGGTTCAAATTGGATGAGTTGCACTGAAGATTTCTAAGAATGAAATATATCTATATTGAAATTTCCAAATTATTTATTGATGTTAATTAAAAAATAAATACAGTCTATTCATTTATAATACTGTCGAATGTAGGTTCCATTTAATATATACATACATACATACATACATACATCTGCATACACACACAAAATGTATTCCATTAAAAGTAAAATATACATATATTTTAACATGCACACATATATAAACATACTAATACAAATGTAATTTTTGTATACTCCCTGAAATAATATATGTATATATATATATATAATCGATAATATGTCAGACTTTTTGGAATAATCCAATTTTTATTAACTTCAGGTATTTAATCAGCTGATATCACACGCAAAAAAATCCTATTTGAAATTAAAGATTATTTTTTATGCTTTGATAAATATTCATTAATGATTGTCTTTTATATATATATATATATATAAACTAATAAAGTATACTATTGCCTCGAGGTCGAGAACGTTAAGTTAGTAGTAAATTTTAAGTGTAGCAGAATATGTACATATATATATTTTAAGTGTAGCAGAATATGTACATATATCCATATTAAAATTTACTACTAACTTAACATTCTCGACCTCATTTTCTCATTTTCAAACTATCAACTTTTCTCTCGTTGGAACAACCATATA
>JAYKTE010011140.1:0-15962 GCA_036873565.1 Xipholeptos notoides
ACGTTTACCAAAAATGATTGTTCTCGGCATCAAATGACCTAAAATGGTTGATATGCCGTAAAACACAAACAAACAAATCTCTCTAATACCCCCCCTCTCTCTCTCTCTCCCTCTCTCTCATATTGAATACCTTTTTTCTTAACGCTGTCTCCTGCTGATAATGTACTTCCATCCAGTGTGTCACTGCCCGCACCCCCTTTAAAAAAACCCCCAAAAAAACTCAGGTAAGACATTCCAACGCCCCCACTCTAACCCGAAACCTCAACCTCATGATTACCTTGAGAAAGAGACACCCCCCCCAAAGGCTACCCCAAATCCACCACCCCGACACGGACCCTTCATGTAAGCAAGTAACAATTATACTGCCAACAAGCCGCCCCGGTCTCCATATCACGTGACAAAAGGGACAGAGAGAGAGAGAGAGAGAGAGAGAGAGAGAGAGAGACGAAAGAACCACCCCAAAAATGTACCCGGTTAACACTTGATCATTTAGAAATGCAACTATATTTATACTAGAATATATGCATATATATATATGATATTTACTTGGTCAAGCACCAACCCAAGTTCGGCACAAGGCCATATTTATGCGCTCATCCTTGGGCTTTTGTAATCAGTGTTAGTCTTTACTTATATGAGCGACTCTCCCGAGTTAACGAGCCTCATCTTCCCGAGATAGCTGAAAGTGAATGCAATGGTTTACACTGGGATTTGAAATCGTGTACTACGTATCCAAAGACCAAGCTTTTCCCAATATAAAATCTTAGCCGCCATGTGCATCATTTTAGAGTGCATAAGTATGCACTAAAAGTGTACTGGATCATCTTCAATTTTGGAAAATAAAATCTTACAATTTGTACTTACTTTGTGGTAAAGTTTCAATGAAATCATTTTAAGAGGAAAGAAAATTATTGATGTTTTGAATCCAGTTCATTAGGTGCACCACTCGGGATATGAACTTTCTTGCAGGGAATTTAATTTCAATACTTGTTTTCAGATTTTACAAATTAATGTGTTTCAGCATTGCATTTTCACTAATGAAATTTTGAAAATTTTATTTTTTTATTTTTGGTTTGATTTTAGTTATATACTTAAAAATATGCCCTGCATGTTGATTTTTTTTTATTTCATGAACAAGTCAGAAACTAATTAAACAAAAACAGCAAAAAATTATTAGCATTTCTTGGCCCTTCTAAATTAGAATATTCAGGAACTCATATATCTTGTAGCTATTACAATATATATGACTGTGTTTTTAAAAAGACTGTGTACAAAAAATAACGTTTACCAAAAATGATTGTTCTCGGCATTAAATGACCTAAAATGGTTGATATGCCATAAAACACAAACAAACAAACATATTGTTTTAATAGCAATGTATTTTAGTTGCTACTTGGTCTTATATCTTTTTAGCTTTGAATTTTTACCATAAAGTGTAATGTGAGCTTAGTTATCTAATTAATAGTTTCCTAGTTTTAAACTATGAAATACCATTATATTTCCAACCTAGATATTTTTCTTTTTGTAATTTTCTTAAAATCGATTGGCATTTTTTCAATTATCCTTGAAAAAAATTATGTAGTCAATTCTTGACTCTTTTCTTATTAGCTTTAACTAGAAACATCAATCATTCATTACAGATGTAAGTTTCATAAGTTGTCACAGATTTTTTACCTCTTTCTTGACATATCCTTTGATTATCATATAATCATTTGATTTCACTGGCAAGCTGTTACTCAATATTTCACATAAGTATGCCAGTATTGATTCCTTGGAAAGGTCTAAGTAATTCTAAGTTAACTATATATATATAGAATAGTAGCGTTCAAGTGTGTGTCTGTATGTACAACCCTTCAACAGCCAATCCACTGAACCAATGATAACCAAACCTGGCATGATAATGGTCTCCCATGTAAGGATGGTACACACCATTTTTCAAGGTCAAACTCATAGCCTATGTATATATATATATATACTCTTCTACTTCCCACACCACTGGACTGATCATGACTAAAAACCTGATATGATGATTGTCTACAATCTAGTGATGATGCACACAATTTTTTAAGGTCAAAGGTTAGTCATATTTGGTGTGGCTCTTCATAAACTCCACCACCTAGGGCTTGTGCACACCAAGTTGGGGTTCGCCACCATCTCAGGGGCTGCCACTATGGTGCTGGCCAACTTCGTGAATTTGAATCAGATCACCCTCCTCCACCCTTCATCCCCTCAACCAATCTTGATGAAATTTGGCATGATAGTGGTCCCTAACACAGGCCAAAATTTATTGCACTGCATCTCATAACTTTGACCTTCCAAAATAAGGCTGCCAAAAACAATGTTTACTGATCATTAAGGATCCTTTTTTTCTTGAGATGCATATAATTCTTATGAAAAATTTAATATAATACTTTCAAAGTCCCGCCCAAAGCGCGGGTATCTTTGCTAGTATGTAAATAAATCATTTCTTTCTTGAAAGCAGTAGCCATTTGATAATTTCATAAGTTTCATTTTGCTTATCAGCTGGCTTATATATTGTTGAAAGATGAACTTGATTAACTTCCTTGATTATTCATTTTCATATGTTGAAATATAAAAACATAATTTTGCAATATTTTACCTCTTTATACTGCGGGTAGTAGTACATCTTCAATGCATGTAAATATCAATAATAAACATAACTTAAAAAATGGTTGCATCATTATTCTGTTATAGCATTTTTTAATTTAGTTATTTATGTAACCATTGGTAAGCATTAATAAGTTGAATGCAATCAACAATATGCTTAGCTATTTTTTATGAATCATTAACAGTTACTATTCTTGAAATTCTTTCATTTTCAAAATCATAATTTGGGCTTAAACTAGAATTGAAGTAAAAATAGCAAAGCTGCCTAAAGAGGTTCAACTATAGTGCTATCTGACTATAGAAAGCCTTAGCCACCTTATGCTAAGACTATGCTAAGACTATTTGCTTTTAAGATTTATCAGAAATCATCTCTTTAGCATTGGTCATCTAGTTTAATATCCAGTTGCTTCTATTGTGAGGAGAGCCTAATATTTTACTTCTGGTTATTTTGATTAATTTGATCAGACAATTTTGACCTGTTCTCAATGGCAAATAATGATTGACAGATAATATAGATAATGAACAGTTTAATTTAAGCATTTACTGAACAAGCAACAAGTGTGACTGACTGGCAGAATGAAAATCTGTTCCTCTTCACTTAACCCTATGAAGATCGGACAGATTGAAGGGTGCTTGTTACTGTAGTCCTACCTACTTGGTATTTGATGTAGTTGCATGATGAAACATTAAAGCTGTATGTTCATTCTGTTATGTTGATCGTGACTCATTCGTCCACCATGTTGATGTTGTTGATCATGTTGCATTTCAGATGTTTGAAAAATTGTCCTGTACTCAGTGGTTCTCCTCCTTTATCTTCCTCTCTGCTGTTTACTGTTATGTTGGTCATCACCTGCTCGTTTGTTATCATTCCCCACCAGGATGGACACATGACAGTCAGCTGTCTGATGAAATTTTGGAAACACAGTCTCAAGTGCACTAACCTTGTTACTAAATACTCATTTCTGTTTTTTTTTCTTTTCTTTTCTTTCTCATGATGACAGCCTCCAAAATAGTAAATAATTTATCTTCTTTTTTCAGAATTAAAAATATCTTTTCATTTCTAACTTGCTTCCTCTTATTGATATTTTTCTTGCATCGTTTTTTTCTCCTAGAGAAAGAGAGAATGAAATTTCTCTTTCAGTAGGTTTCTCTCTCATTTTCCTTCTTTCTCTCTTCTTTAAAAAAAAAAAAGTTGGTAGCTCTTCTAATATGCTACTTTCTCTTTTCATATTCTTTCTACTTGCTGCTGTTTAGAACCAATCGGAGGTAAAGTACTGTAAAACCAGCCACCAGCACTGTTTTGCTCTGCCTTGACTGGAGATTTTTTACTTTTGTTACTTTTAATATGTTTATTCTTCCCGATACTAGTTCCTTTACGACTGACTACTCAACTGGTGGAAGATACTTGCTATTTAAATTTGATCATCATTATGATCATTGTTGTTTTTTTCCTATAGTTTTTAAACTACTATTACCACCACCAGTATAATATTGGGTAGTTGTTTGATAAAATTCCAATAATAATTAATTGTAGATACCTCAGGATTCTACCTTTTTTATCTATAATTTTATTTGTGCTTGGTTTTACCCATTAAAATCGCTAAGTTATTTTAAACTACTTGTAAACTATTGTTAACATGTAATAGACAATTCCTGTTTTACTACAAGGATAGTATACTGTCTAACTTCCAAGAATTCTAATCTTTACAACCCTGTAGTTATTGTGTGATCCTTTATTCCTACCTTTCTTCTCAAATATCTTCCACTAATCTGATTATCCATAGACTTAACTCACTGTTTTGGGGACCAAAATACTAATAATTCTTTCATTGTTTTCTGGATTTATTATTTATTGGTTCTGTATAAATTACGTATAAGTAGTATTTATTATACCAATTAGTTTAGTAAAACAATTATTGCTAACAGATTTTTTTTGTATCTGCACCCATAAACAAACGCAAACATACACAAATTGCTGGTATTGCACAATATTCATCTTAGATAATTTTTATTTATTTTCTCTTTATTGCTAAAATCATTTTCATGCAGCTTAGACTTTTAGAGCTAAATTTGTTTTTACTTCTGGATTCTGATTTATTTCCTTCAGGTTATCAAATATTTCAGTTCTTTTTTTTTTTGTTTTCATACCAGCATGCTTTGCAAACTTAATCACTTCATGACAATTTTTCTTTTTCCATTTTATTGCTAATAAGATTTTCAAAAATATGATATTTCTTTGTAGTGTTTATAGAATTTTAATTGTTGGTAATCAATTAATAACTCACCATTTCACCATTGCTTTCTTTTCTATTGTATGAACTATGAAGAAGGTGCTTTGGTCAGCTGGTTCTATTATATGAGAAAAACTGACCATGAACATCTTTTCAGTCGTATGCTTTGCTGGTTAATTTTTTGTAATCTATATTCTGGTTGAAGCAATTTTTATATGAATGCATCTTTTCCAGTTATTAAGTTTATTTGTTTCTTCTAGATACTAAACTAGTTTTAGAATACGTTAGAAAATGATCTATGGCCAAAATCTATAGAATTCCCTTATGTCGTATCTTCTTTGATCTCATTGCATAAACAGTAAGTTATATCCCATTTGCTTGTTATTTTCTGGAATGTCTTTTCAAAATGATTATCTGCAAAATTTTTGCTGTCTGGAAATATTGCTAAACATAGTTGCTATTTCATAACTTATGAAATATGAAGAGTTGACTTATATAAATCTTTGACTCAAGATTTTATATTATTTAATATCATTTTGACAATTAATCTAAGCAAACTGTAGTTAAGATAAATAATGAATTGAATGATTAAAGTAATAAAATTACAAACACAAACTAAGATGAAGAGTTTGGTTCTTGAGACTATCTTTTTATTTTGCTCTCTTTTGGGTGCCGTCTCTTGTCATAGACACCTGTTTGAATTTGATTATCTTTTATGCGATTTCAAAAATATGCCTTGAGCCTTTCCATGCTATTTTGTGTGATCTCTTTTCTAGTTTCAAAACCAGTGGAACACTACTTCCTATTTCCATTTTTTATGATATTCGATTTCTAAGATACCAAATTGAAATAGTAAAATAAATATGAAGGAAGCATTTTTTTCTTTTGGTAATATTGGTTTAATAGATTAGTGTACATAAGGAAAATGAAATATATAACTTACTTAGATACTTGGGTTTTCTATTCTTAGTAATATATGTAATTCTATTCTCAATAGAATTACAACTTATTTAATTTATATTGTACATAAATTTAGTTCATTCAATTAATTTTTGAAAATAATTGTAATATTTTCACTAATTAAATATTCTATGTACAAATTTGTTTTTTCAAAATATTTCAGCTTAAAGGAATAGGTTACTAACATGGAAAAAAGGGGGAAAAAACTCTACTGGATATGATATTCTTTTTTGTCACTAATTAATTTGGTCAGAATTTGTTCTTTAAGACATTTTTTTCCCCCAAATACTCTTTTTTTTTAGATGATCACATGTAACTGCTTTTTTCCAGTATTTCTTTTATTAATATAATTTTTTTCAGCTATGATGGCAGTGGTGTACCTGACACTGTGTACAAAACAGCTACTGTAATGTGCTTGATAGGGAAGAACCTGGATGTTGAACCTTTGTACCTTGTGCATGTATCTATGAGTGATCCTGTCTTAGGCTTCAAGAGAAGGCTATATTGCTGTGATGGTTGCACCAGTTTTCCATGATATCAAATAAACTATATCTTAAATCTGTCTGAATCTTTAACATTCTCACACTGGGCTCATATAAAATACAGTATATTTTGATGTATTAACATTTCCAACTGTAGCTTATTATTTCTGTTTAATCTGAACAATGAATCAACTGTTTGATTTAATTTGCATTTGGTATAATCAACTTCCGGTAACTTACATTCACCATCAAAACCTGAATCTTTATTGATCTGAGTGCAGTGAATATACCAGGCCCAGCCAACTAGCCTATAAATCTTATGTCCTGATTTGTTTTTGTAGTCCCAAATGTCATCTTTTGTGACTTGTAAATTTATTACCCTTATCTCATTAATGCATGACTAACACCCAATTGTTGACCGTGGCTTTGATTACTGTATTCTTCTTCTACCTCTCTCTCTCTCCCTCTATCATTAACTGGCATATAACTGCATGAAAACTAACTGCCTTGATTCTCCTGACTTTTCAATTATCTTCTTTTCAGAGATTCCCCAGCCTGCTTGCTGTGATGTACTAAAAGTTTAACACTCTGCAGATGAAAATTAAAGCAATATCTGCTTAGAGTAACAACTCATTTCTACTAAAAATAAATTTTATTTTGAAAAAAAGAATAGAAAATGGAATGTTGCCTGAATGAAAATGTTCTGTCATCATTGAATATGTGCAATAATCTGAAAGTAGCATCTTGGAATTAAACATTTCATTTTCTAGTTCTTAAAATCTGAATATGTCATTGCAATAATTATTGCAATTTTTAATTGGTAAAATCTAACCATTTTTGTTATCACTAGTTGACTGATACCTTGTATACAGGTTGCTGGAACCAATCATTTTTTTATCTGCTAATTACATATAGGTTAATAGTCAATATAATGATTGGTATTTTTCCCTATAATTAGGTAGTTATTTATTTAATAGTATTTCTAATTGAATCACTATTTTTCAGATTTTTTTTATCTGACCTTTATTAGATATTATTGGACACTTGTCTTCTGTTGATGATAATAATTTTTGATTGAATGGTCAATTTTTTTTTCTACTATGACTGATACCATATGATTTGGCTTTAAGATTTTGACCTTTCTTCCCATTATTTGTTGACTAGCCAATTTCCTTAGTTGGCCTTTAAAAATCATTAAATACTGGATTACTTCCTTTGTGAATGAGAATGTGTAAATATAAATTGCAAACTATTTTATGAAAGACTAATTATGATGTTACTGTTTAATTATGATGCCAGATCTGTGGAATTGTTTACACGTTTTTTTTTAGTTATATTGCTATGACTTGTAATAATCCTTGTTGAATACCAGTAACTATTCATTGTTTTCCCAGAATCCATTTGAACAGCATTTTGTGACATATTTTTTGAAATAATGAAATATTGCAAAATTTTATTAAGTGATGACATGGAACATACAAAAGAAAAAAATGATTGAAATGATATAAAACTAATTTAGAATATAGATCGGTTTTTAAACTAATACTTGAATTAAAACTAAATCATTTCAGACTATTTCTGCCTAATGTTTTCTTGTTGGTTAGTAATTATTGATACTGCTTTATTTAATATTTTATCTTAACTTTATTAAATGATAGTTGTTGCTCTTACATTTTCAGTTTACTACTATCATATTACTTCATTCCTATCAACCATTTTTTACTTTTTCGTCATTTTTAAAGAAATCTCTTAGAGAAACAAGTAATTCAATAAGATTTATTTTGATCAGTTTATGAGATATTCATTTTCGATCAATATTTATTAAATCATATTCTTAACAAGAAATCATTATAATCATTCATTAATACATATTCATTTTAGAATGACTGTCAAAATATCCTAAATAAATATTTAGCCAAAAAAAATTCTCATGTTTACATTTATCTACAAAAGATCTGTTAACCCACTAATTGCTTGGTTAATCTGATTGTAATTTTAACTTATAGAATTAGCCAGTTTGATTATTTATCATGTGAAACACTGACCATAATTAAAAAAAATGATTATCAATTTGAATATCATATGTTGTTTTTATATATATATATATATATATATATGAATTTTGTAAATCTCTATTAAAAAGTGTGAAATATGAGAAAGTTTTTGAAAGACGTGATGTTTGCACTCTCGTTTTGTTTACATATAAGAATGTAGTGTTGATAAAGAGTGTGTGAAATTGGATATGCTTGTTGGCTTTAGAAGTCTTCATGGCATGCTCGTTTTTTTCACCATGGGCAATTCAGTACACTGTGTGTGAACCTAGTTGCACAGGCAGTGATGGGCATCACATTTGACAACGTACTGATAATATTTAATTCTACACAACACTAGTGGTTTTTGTTTTGTTTTGTTTTTTATTCACATGAAACTTAATCACATTATAATGCATGTATTATCTACAACTGTTAGCTGGTAGAACTATTAGAAAATAAAATTTCTAAGTGGCTTTTACTTTTCAAATTATAATTAGAAAATAACTACTAATGTGTAATTTCTTTGTTAGGGACTGCCAAAAACAAGTGAAAGTAACTTTTTTGTTTTGAGCATAGTAAATCAAGGAAGTATACAATCATAAGATTTTCACAAATTATTAATTAATAAAATCAATTTTTGAAAAATGTACCCTCCACTTCCTCTCTCGTCTTTTGTTTACTTGTTTTTTCTGTATTTTTTCAAATTTCTTGATATATATAAATTTCTACAATCAAGTGCTCTGGTTACAAAAATCCCTATAACTGATATATTATATTTAAAAAGAGTATTGAGTAAAAGTTTGAAACACCATATATTTTTGAACTCATAATTTGAATTGGAGTAATGTTTTATTATTTTTTTTTTTTTAGTTTTAAGAGTTTTTTGTTAAATGATAATGTTAATTACATTTTGGATTTTGGAAATAATTCTGTATTTACATTTGTTCTACTAAAAAGTAGGAACTTAAATTTTAACAAGGATGTTCATTACATCATTTATATTGGATTAAATAAAGAGTATTTTTATTATTTCAAAAACTTATGTGCAAATAAAAAAACTGGTCGAGCCTATGTTTTTTTTTTTCAATATATCTATTTTATAATTTTAATTTAACCAAAAATTAGTTTGGTAGTAGTTTATTTCTTTATAATGAATAACTAAAGTAACCGAGTTTAGAAAAAGTGTTTGCATTAATATTTCTGCTTGTGAAATCCTAGGTGGTAGTCTGAGTCACTGCATGTTTCTTTTAGCCATTGGTAAATGTTGCCTACCTTGGCAGAAGATGACTGGTTAAGCTATTTCGACAATGTCTGCTATGTTGCAGTGAACTTGTTTCAATGAAACGGTGCAGTTGGAATTATGTGTTGAGTCGGAAGCACTTTTTCCATTTAGTCAATGTTAGTGAATACTTAAAAATAATGGTGCTTGCTGTTTGTTTGTGTAATTGCATCCCACCCCTTCACAGGAGATGATGATGATGATGATAAAGGATCTGTATCAGCAAATGTGTTGTTTTTAGAAGGATCTTGTTAAAGGTTGTCATTTACTATAATTGTTTTTTTTTTTATTTGTTTTATTTTTTTTTAGTTTGAGAAAGCCCAAAACAAAGAACAACTTGAATTAGCCACTAAAAGTTTCCTGGAAAATTTGCGTTCAAAAATAAATCCTAGAAATCTTAAGAAATTTGTTGAAGCCTTTATGAAGTAAGTGCCTTGCATTTCTTTTGTATTTTCATTTCCTTATAATAGCCATAATGATTTTGTTGATTTTAATTTCAATTATATTTTGATTTTTAAATAGATAACCAAATTTACATTGTATAAATTGTTAATTGTCATCTTGTTCCAAGGGCTTAAACCTTACAAATAGACACTAGAAAATAATAGAATTAACAACAGTTTACTTATTACCTGTTTATTATTATGGATCTTTGTAACTTAAATTCATTTTTAGCATCTAAAGTTAAAATGCAGATCTTTCAATGTGTATGAATGTCATGCCATATCATAGTTAGTTCTATTGCGCAATAGACAAATCTGTAAGAAACTCATAGACCCTTTTCTCAGTTTTTACTGATAAATTATTCATTTGGTAAAATATGATGTATTCATTTTTTTAATGTTTTGTCAAAATCTGCTATATGAATGAGGGAGTGAGTATTGATATGATAATCATAAAAAACAAGAATTTTTAAAAGAAAATGAAATTTCTTTTTACTGTAAATTTAAATATATTTAATTGTTTATACTACGTAGGAGAACTCTTTTGTTTTGTATGTTTTAATTTATTTACTTCAAGCGCCACCCCTAAAAACTTGCTGGCTTGTTCTTATCAATTTACTTAGAAGTTACTTCTTGCATCTACTAGGTTGCATACTCATTTTTATTTTGCTATAATTTATTAACTTCCTAAGTAATTTCTTTTGAATATTTTTTATAATATTTCTTAATGATTGAGCTAAATGAAATCAATTTAGTAATCAAACAGTAACATTTACAGCCTTAATCTTTTGCTAACTGAGAATTTTCATATTTGCTTTTAAATTAAATCATTTGTTTTTAATTACAGTCGAAACAGTCTTACTGAGCATATGGGTAAAGTAGCGTAAGTGAATTTTTCAATCTATTTATTGTTCAGTTATGATTGAAATAATTTTCTTGCATGTTTTTGTTTACAAATTAATGTTTATGATTATATGAATATTGTTTTTGATATTTTATATATATACAAATTTAGTTTTTTTACAACTTAACTAAGGTTTGTGTTCTTTTATTTTTTACATGATTTTTTCATAGAGTTAAATACTTTTAATTTATCAAAAAAGAAAATTAGATTATTTGTAAGTAAAATGTGTCTGTTTATATTATAGTATTGTAAAATGAATTTTCAAATAGGTATTCCTTTTATTTATATATGAAAATAAAACCATTTGAGACTTCTTTTTTCTTTTTAAACCTCTTAATATAAATATATTTGTATTTTACAGCTGCCCTTGCCTAATGGTGACTGGCTCCAAGGCCTCTTTTAACCACACTGTACATACATTGTACCAGGCAATGATGAACAAAATTGGCAATAGAAAACTTCTAGATCTGCTTGAGATTGATGGTGTGGCCAATGTTGTAGCAGAAAGAGTAAATGATTTTCTTTTTTATTTTAACTTTATATTTAGTATATACTATTTTGACTTAAGATATTTACTTGAAATATTTTCTTTATCGATTTTAGATAGGATAATGTAACTTGAAGAAAAACTTTAAAGATAGTCATTCATATATAAAAATAAATTTAAAATTATTTTTACAGTTCTCCAAATTCTGTGAATAAGTAAGCATGAATTTGAATCCCAGTTCTTTATTTTGAATAAATGTTATTCTTTAGTTCTGTATTCATGACTTTCATAATACTTTACAATCTTGTCTTTCTGTTTATTTTCCCTTTATAGCCTGAAGAGTTGGCAGAGAGTTTTCTATACATGATTCAAGGACTAGGCATGAGTAAGTCATTTTCTTAAACTTGCCTGTATTCTTCCTCCTCTTTTTAGGATTCAGATTTATGTTTTGTAAGGATATATTTCATTTCTAATTTGTGGTTTAATACTTTAGATATTTAAAAAAAAAATTGAAATGCTTGATTCATTATATTAGGATGTCCCAAAAGTTTGTCCACACTTGCAAAAAATTAAATTTTACTTGCCAAGTAATAACAAAAACAACAAAAATTATTCCTCAAAATAAAGACCATCATTTTCCAAGACTTTCCTGCCACCGATCTGCAAGCTTTCCGATCTGGTGAGAGTACCATTAAACGGCTTTGAATCAAAACTAAAAAAAATATTTCTAAGCAATTAATTTGCAGTTTTGAACTATTTCTCAGGATTTGTTTAAATTTAAGAATGTTAAATTTACTTTCTGATACTTCAAATACTGTGGAACTTTGAACAATTTCTCAGGATTTGTTTAAATTTAAGCATTTCAAATTTACTTTCTGATATTTCAACGACTATAGAATTTCCAGTTTCTGCTAGTAGACTATGAGTGTAAAATATGTCAAATACAATAGTCAAAATTCAGCAAAAACCTTTGGGTTTTTAGTGGGGCGTTTGGGGAACATAGACATTATCTCATGGAAATCTAAAGAGAGATAATAGTAAGAGTAACTGATTAATATCCCCTAAATAAAGGCTATGTAGTGAAATTCAATACAATGTAGGAGAGAGAGAGAGAAAGAGAGAGTCAAAATTAAAAGAATAGGGGTATGAATTGAATAGGGTGTTGGTGAAGAAGGGGAATGGTGGGTCAAAATATTAAGATTATATAAGAATAATTTTAAATAAAGTAATAAGAACAAAGAATGAGAAAATTTATAAAAGAGAGAAGAACAAGACAAAAAAGAAAAAAGATGGAGAAAAATAAGCAAGGAAAGAAATTAACTTAAATAAAAAAGAATTAACTTAAATAAGGAAGAACTTAAATAAAAAAGAAGAAAAGAAAAGTGAATGAATATGAGAGGAGAAGGTTAAAAAAAGAAAGTGAAGAAAGAAAAAGAAAACAGAAGAAAGAAAAAGAAAAAAGAGAAGAAAGAATGAGAAAAAGAGAAGGTTAGAAAAAAGAAAGAATAAGAATATTTAAGAAAAAGAAAGAAAAAGAAAGAAAAAGAAAAAAGAGAAGAAAGAATGAGAAAAAGAGAAGGTTAGAAAAAAGAAATAAGAATATTTAAGAAAAAGAAAGAAAAAGAAAAAAGGGAAGAAAAGAAAAAAGGGTGTTTCTAAAAATGTCTCAATTTACTAAATATAAAGAAAAATAACTAAAATTCGCTTAAGTTTCAATTGTCTGTATTTAAATTCTAAAATGTAAACATTTTTCCACATTAAAAAAAAAAAAATTGGGGGTGGCTTAAAATATTTCTGGATTTTACCATGAGTTTCGTAATTATAAAATAGAACTCCATTCAACAAAATCACATTTTCATTCATCACAACTAAACCCCCCCCCCCAAAAAAAAAAAAACCCACACAGCTATAGATGGCTGCTGCTGCTGCTGTGCACTGTATGCAAACACAACATAAAAATTTTTTGGTAAAAAAAGAAATTTTATCTGAATAGAATATATTTTTCGAAATCCATGGGATGAGGTATTATATTTACTTGGTCAAGCACCAATCCAAGTTAGGCACAAGGCTATTTTTATGTGCTCATTATACCGCTGGGCTTTTGTAATCAGTGTTGCCCTTCACCTAGATGAGTTACTCTCCCGATTTAACGAGCCTCATCTGCCTGAATGTAATGGTTTTAACTGGGATTTGAACTCATGTAATACGATTCCAGAGGCCAAGCTTTTTCCACTGCTCCAAACTCTGCTGCCCTTGGGAAAGGTATGAATCCCCACATTCCCTGTAGCTTTGGGTTAAATAGTGCATACTGTGTTATTAAAGAAAAACTAAGTGTGGACAAAAAATAACGTCGGACTGCCTATCCACTTGGCCAAATCGACTTCCCTTGGGATTCGAACTCGCGTACTACGATTCCAAAGTCGGACTACCTATCCACTCCGCCAAATTGACTTCCTCTGGTATTTGAACTCGTCTATTACGATTTCAAAGTCGGACTGCCTATCTACTTGGCCAAATCGACTTCCCTTGAGATTTGAACTCGCGTACTATGATTCTGAAGTCGGACACCCTATCCACTCAGCCAAATCGACTTCCCCTGGGATTCAAACTAGCGTACTACAATCACGAAGTCGGACTGCCTATCCACTCGGCCAAATCGACTTCCCCGAAATTTATTTGTAATTCATAAAGCCAAGGACTGAATAGAGAGAGAAAAAACTGATAGAACCAATTTGGAAGAGTGGCCACAAAGTAGACATCAAAGTTTAGTTAAGCCTGATTTGTAAAGAGGTTCCCAAAGACCAATTAAAGAAAGAAGGAGAAAGGAAAGATGAAAAAAAGGAGAAGGAAAAGGAAAAGCAAAGGATATAAGAAGGAAAAAAAAAGAAAAATTAAAAAAAGAAAAAATTAAAAAAGAAAAAATGAAACAAAAAAGATAATGAAAAACAGAAAGAAAAATAGAAAAAAGAAAAACAAAAAAGTAGGAAATAAACAAAAAAGAAAGAGAGAAAAAACCAAAAGAAAACGAAGAAAAAAAACAAGAAAGCAAAAAAAATAAAGAATAAAGAAAAAAGAAAGAATGAAAGAAAGAAATAAAAAAGAAAGAGAAAAACAAAAAAGAAAGAAAATCAAAGAAGGATAAAAGAAGGAAAGAAAGAAAAATTAAAAAAGGAAGAAAAAAAGAAAAAAGGGAAACAAAAAAGATAAAGAAAAAATATAGAGAAAAACAGAAAAAATGAAGAAAAACAGAAGGAAATAAACAAATAAGAAAGAAAAAAAGAGTAAACAAAAAACACAAAAAGAAAGAAAAAACAAAAAAGAAGGAAAAAACAGAAAAAGAAAGAAAACGAAAAAGAAAGAAAAAACGAGAAGAAAATAGGAAGAAGAAACAAAAAATAAGAAAAAAACAAAAAGGAAGAAGAAACTAAAAGAAGAAGAAAACAAAAAGGAAGAAAAAAAGATAGAAAAAGCAAAAAAAGAGAGAGAGAAAAAATAAATAAAAAAGAAAAAAGAAAGAGAAAAACAAAAAAGAGAGAAAAAAAGAAATAAAAAAATAAAAAAAGAAGATAACAAAACCAAAAACAAAAGAAAAAAAAAACAAGGAAAAGGCCAAAAAAAGCGAGATTAAAAAAAAGAAATAAAAATAAAAAAGAAAGAGAAAAACAAAAAAGAGAGAGAAAAAAATAAATAAAAAAGGAAGAAAACAAAAACAAAAACGAAAGAAAAAAAAATAAGGGAAAAGCAAAAAAAAGCGAGATAAAAAAGAAATAAAAAATAAAAAAAGGAAGAAGAAAACAAAAAAGAAAGAAAGACCGAAAAAGAAAGGAAAGAAAAAAGCATAATGAGACTAAAGGACTGAGAAAGCTCACTCCTGAACGTAAATGAACCTAAATTGCCATTTAGTAACAACGTCTTCCTTTTGCCTATCAAGTGATGTCTTTTCATAAAGCATTGCACTAATGACAGACTTGAAAATAGGACTTGATAACAAGTGACATGTTCCTACTACATTACTGTCAACCTTGAATTTCAATTTTAAGAACTACTGGAAGAAAATTTAGCAAAAAACAAGTTTTAAAGCTTGTGGTAAAACATCCCTCAATATGGACTCGGCCGAAAAGTGACATTTCAAATTTTAAGAACATTTTAAGAAAATTTAGCAAAAACTAATTCTAAAACTGCTGTGGTTGAACATCCCTCAATATGTACTCAGCCGACGCCTATGAATACGAGCCTTATCTCAAGGATTGTAAAGGTAACAATAATGAGGATGAGAACAACAGTTGAGAAAATCGATTTACAAAGATTAGGACTATAGTCAGTATAATAGATAAACAGAAGAACTAGATGACTTTTGCTTTTTTAAAAGCAAAACGATCCCTACAGTGGCAATTTTAAAGCATTGTAGGCACAAGGACATTTTTATGTGCTCATCATATGGGCTTTTGTAATCAGTGTTACCCTTCACCTAGATGAGTTACTCTCCCGAGTTAACGAGCCTCATCTTCCCGAGAC
>JAYKTE010011251.1:0-34808 GCA_036873565.1 Xipholeptos notoides
TTTATTTAAAATATTTTGCTAAAATTTTACATGTAGACCATTTTTACTGATACTATCTATATAACTACTAATATAATGAAAACCTTTTTGATACCCGGGCAACGCCAGGTCGGGGCAGCTAGTTCTTTAATAAAAGCATATTGTCAGAGTCCCACTCATCAGCACTAAATCCAGCATCTAAGCCCATTGTTTTATGTACAATCAATTAGATTTTAATCACCAAAAATGGTACCTTCTTCTTATAAAATAAAATCATTTCAATACATTCATTCATTAAAATGTAAATTCAAAGGAAATAACCTAAGACCCACAACAAATTCCAACATGCAATTATAAAAAGCAAGCAAGCATTAACATGTGTAAGTTTAAAATTTAAAATTAATATAAATCAGGTGAAGCATTATAAATCTAGAAATTAATTTCTAGCGGCAAACATACAAAGTAAATTCACTTGTTCATAATCCATTTAACCCATAAGGAATAATGGAAACAGTTTTATTCCGTTCCAAGCCAATCCAAAACTTCATTTCTAACCCTTATAATTAAAGATGCCGATAATTTTGGTTTATATTATGAATAAACATCAACATTATAAATAGAAATTATGATAAAAGTCAATTCTCGCATTCGCTCATTTTTTTTCTTGTCGTATCTCTCATTCAGTACTTTATGCTTTTTCATCCCCAGAGACTTGAATGAAATCCGAATTTCATTCCAAAATAGATGCAAAAAATTCTAGTTTTTTTTTAGTTTGAATACTTATTTGTATAAGAAATATGAATATTTATTTGTACGAGAAGCAGGATGTTTGAAAACCGATGGTTCAATGTATATAAGTTTACAAAATGTAATTACTTGTAAGCACTATTGCATTTGTAAATCGTGAATTGTTTTTTACCTTAAGAATGGGATAATTTATACCTAATCATATATGCAATGGTAATTGATAGTAATGACATTTTAGTCCAATGATAAAAGGGCAAGAAACTAACAATAACCATGACATATGTATATACATGTAAAGCTTCAATTGAAATATTTAAATTGAGATTGTATTCATTTCAATATTCATTAAATAACACAGAAATATTAAAATAATATAGATATGTCAAATTCTGAAAAAAGGTGAGTGTGCATTAATTGTTATTAGTCAAGCAGAATAGACTTGGCATATCATGTACCAGTAGGTTAAACCCAAAGCCAGACAAGAAAGGGAGTGAAAAGATAGATCAGGCAGGATGGGCTGATGATACCTTCAACGATGAGCACTTTGCCAGTCTTTTTAAAAGGGTCTTGATATTGTTTACACACAGTAGTTTTTACTTCAGCCATAAGAGAGCGAAACTGCACAACGTCATACTTTAATAGACGCCTGGAATGAACCATGTAGAGGAAGGGGAAAAAACAAAGCAAGCAAATAAAATGAATTACTAAATTAAATTTTTTTTAATACTGTCATAACATCAAGCAAGAAATTAACTTAAAAAGAGAAAAATCTAATCTAATGATAATAAAAAAACATTTTAATTTACAAACATAATTCTATTCATAAAGAAGCACAGTTCATATTTATATTCATTATTTGAGAAATTGGTAATTTGCTGAAAGCTAAAGAATAAAATTGTATTTTACATACATTTGATCCAGAACAGATCATTTTTTCAAATAGTAAATCATCAAGAGACTTGTGCGTGTGTTTTTTTTATTTTAGTTTGCATTTAAAAACTTGATACTAAATATTCATAAATCAAGAGAGAAAATGAGTTACTTGTTCTGGTGATTAAAATAAAAAGGATTTGACTATGATTTATTATCTCAAATAGTAATCTCTCTCTCTCTCTCTCTATAAATATATATATATATATATATTAGAAGAGGTTCATTATAAATTAAGTTAACTACTTAAGCCCAAAACCAGTGTACGCCCTGGAGAAGTGGTTCATGATGTCTTGCATGTCCTCCGTGGTGTGAGCAATGAAGTCCACGTCATACGCATATAGTAGTTCATGGACAAGAGTTCGGAAAGTCTTCAACTTGGCCTTAAAGCGAGTCAGGTTCAAGACTTTACCGGTTGTTCGAAGCCAGAGGAATACTCCAGTCTCACAGTTCTGAAACGCAAACATTAGTGTAGTTGCAAAATAAATTGAGAACAGGGTCGGAGCCAGGATCCCATTGCTTGACTTTGTTTTTGATGGCAATACTCTCGGATACAGTCTCATTTAGTTGGAAACGTACTTTCATGTTCTCATGCAGTTGTCTAAAGTAGTAGCATTTGTGTGTGCATGTGTATATACAACTTGCAGTCCAAACCACTGGACCATCATGACTAAATCTGGCATGATGATGGTCCCCCACCGAGGGATGGTCCACACTATTTTCCAAGGTAAAGGTAAAATTTCAAGGTCATAGCCTATGAACATATACTCTCGTACAGACCACACAACTGCGCCAATCATGAGCAAACCTGACATGATGATGGTGTCTGACTTAGGGAAGTCAAAGGTTAAGGTCATATTTGGTGTGGCTCTTCATAAACTACCCCACCTAGGGATCGCACACACTAAGTTGGGGTTCAACACACTCCCAGGGGCCAACTCCATGGCGCTGGCCAACTTCTTTATGAAATTGAATCCCCCTCGAGTCAACAAGCCTCATTTTTCTGAGACAACTGAAAGTGAATGTAACGGAATGTGCATGTGAAGAGCAATGTTGAAAACTAAAAAGGATTTATTTTGGCCAGGATTGCAATAAATGAATATACCTACCATTAAATATTTCATTTGGTTTTAGAAAATAAAATAAATAAAATTACTGAAAATAAAACAAACAAAAGAAAAAAAGAAAGCCAAACTGGACAATACACTGAAACATTTGCTAGGCATAAAATGACTGGTTGCATTCATTACATTGTATGAAAAAAAAATTGAACCTTTAATAAATTCTTTATTTTTGATAAAACATAGGCAAGTGCGATGATTGGAATTCCGATTATTGATGTAAAAATACACTTTCTTACATCAGTAACCATTGTCAAAATTATAGATCAAGTGGGAGAGTATATTTTTAGATGTATACCAGAAGTATTACCCAGCTTTGCCCAGGTGCCAGAAACTTGCCACTAAGGTAATTAAGGAAGCCTATTATATAGGAAAGCAGTTAATGCTTTTTTATATTGAATTAATTTCTAATGCTTTTCTCTGAGGTAGTTAACAAAACCTATTATATAGAAAGGCAGTACTGTACATACGCAAATTTTAATGGTCTGAACCATTTTTTTAAAAAATAACTATTGTGGTTTCATTTTCTGAAGAGCTCTACACATAAAAAGG
Organism: Xipholeptos notoides; assembly: GCA_036873565.1. Lineage (NCBI taxonomy): Eukaryota > Metazoa > Mollusca > Cephalopoda > Idiosepiidae > Xipholeptos > Xipholeptos notoides. The sequence goes on from JAYKTE010011251.1 coordinate 3,330, forward strand.
ATGTTAGTTTTTTGTGGTTTCTTTTTCTGAAGAGTTACAGGATATTGGGTCTCATACAACCATGGCCATCTGATTTTTATATTATAAAAGATTATATATCTATAAATATATATATATGGTAACTGCCACTTCTTTACAGAAGACGGTCAATCAATATATCCTTGTACCGTTTTCATGGCTTATGTTTTGGCCGCCCTCCACCTTCAAGCTCCCCATAGAACAGGTGCTTGGGTATTCTAGTATCTTCCATCCTTACTCGGTGCCTCTTCATCAGAAATGAGAGATTATTTACATTTTTCTAATATATATATATGTGTGTGTGTGTATATATTGAATATAGAACTTATGCTCTGACAGTATTATTATTAATAATTAATACACCATATTTATTTAAATAAAGCCAATAAATAATTTGGAAATTTGCATATAGATCTATTTCCTTATTATTATTAGTTGGAGGAATTGCACTGATGATTTCTATTAAAAATGAAATAGATCTATATGCAAATTTCCTAATTATCTTTTTATCTCTCTCTTTCTCTTTCTCTCTCTCTCTCTCTCTCTATATATATATATATATATACTCTCCCACCTGCACAGGCAAGAAAAACAGAGTCATCAAGGGCCATTGACTCAGTGCAAAAACAGCTAACAATATTAAAGTCCATTTAAGAAAAATGATCTTTTTAATTTTAATCAATATCTGCTAGCTATTTATAGAATTGTTCCAATTCTCAAGAAATTTATTAAATAGTGTTTGCATATCTAGTTTAAGGCAACCAGATTAATCATGTCGTAAGCAATATAGAAATAAGAAATACTGCAAATATAATTGCATTATTTCTTTCTAAAAATTCCTAAATACCAAACACCAAAATCATTTACAAAAAAAAGCAAGCAGTGTGTCAAGAAAAGGAGAAACAATACAAAAATTTCATTTTTGTAACAAAATACCAAATGAATAAACCAAACTTTGTCTAACCAAAAAATCACACACAATCAAGGACAACATCTATTATTACTAGGGTAACTACCACCAAACTAGGGGATCTATCACTTACCTGTGATGGCAATTTTAGCTGACCACTTTGAAGTTCCATCTAATACACTCTGCTTAACTGCCTTCATGTGTCCTGAATGGGACTTTTTATCTACACCAAAAACTTGCCTAATCGATGAATGTAAAAAGAAGGTTCAAACAGATAATTTGGAATAACTAATAATACTGCAGAAGTTTATTTATTTTTTTTTAGAAATATAGAAATTAATGTTTGATTTAATAAAAATTTTGAATATTCCCAAATGTTTGTTGATTATCTTAGACAGAGGTTGGCGACCCTTGGCCCACGGGACACATCCGGCCCGCAAGTAAATATTGTCTGGCCCGCCATCTTACTATGGATACGATCTAAATATACGCAGGAAAATAAGGATTTATCTTCTTTTGTTAAAATAATAACTTAATTTATTCATTTTTGCTATTTCTTAGTAAAATTAGTATTTTAATACAATTATATTCTACTGATCACTCATATAGTCTATGTACATGTTTAATAACATGGTTCTTTTACATGCAGCTATAGCTGTTTAGCTGTCCTCCATGATTACTTCAAAACTCTTCAAAAGGTTGCTGACCTTTGATCTAAGATCTTTAATTGGTTTTCAATCTAGTTTGAAACTATCATTACTTGTCATTGATTTTAAAATTGTTATTTGTTTGAAAAGACTTGATTCCATTTGTGTGTATTAAAAGATAAGAAAACTTGCAATGCTAATTGATAATAATATTAATCTAAAATAGCAAGATATTTCAATACCTTGTTTGTGAATATAATAAAAAATAGATTTTATCTTTTAGATGCTGCTATTTTATAAGTTAGCCGGATGAAGAAAATCAGCAATTTAAATTTAAAACATTTTACTGTTTTTGATAAATATCATTATTTATTGGATTTGCAACTTTTTGTTTATATTGTATAATTTTATCAAACTATTCTGAATGATTTAAAGAAAATTAGACAATTTTAAAAGTTAAAAAACATAAAATTCATAATCAATTTTACTTAACAACCGTCAACTCCATTATTTATTTCCCGATTTACTTTGATGCATTGTATTCAAATCAGGTTTTATGTATAAATTTTGTTTTAATTTCTGAGAAAAGTTTCCCTCATGTTGAGTATGAACTCTATATAAAAGATGTTAAAAATTCTATGTATTCAAAACAAATTTCTAAAAGAAATCAGTACGCAGACTTCTATAGGTATAGTGGCTTCCACCTGTATACCGAGTATCGGGTATTATCATCTTGTTCCCTATCTTTGTTAATTCGAGGAGAGGGGGAAAGGCAACAGAGTGCCATTCACTGTGGATATTGTTTTGGGTGTTTTTGGCTGCGTGCCAGGTTCTTCATCACCAAGACCTGCCTTACCATCTGCCTAACAGGTGTTCTACTCAGGTTTTGTAATCTAGATAAGTTTCTCTCCCGAGTTAATGAGCCTCATCTGCCAGCAGCTAAAATCCGCTGTTCTATTAGTAAAATGGACAAGGAAATTAGATTGTAATAATCCTAATCTAAAATACCAGAAAAAAGAATTTACAAGCCTAAAGCAAGAGATTTATTGAAATCCATAAATCTTACACTGTTTTAAAGCCCTTAAATCGAATAAATCCACTTGCTTGAGCACAAACCTATGTTAGGCATAAGGCCAGTTTTACGTGCTCTTTATATCCCTGGGTTTTTGTAATCAGTATTGCCCTTCCCCTAGATGAGTTACTCTCATTGAGTTGATGGGTCTCATCCATGCAGGGTTTTGGAATCAATGTTATCTATACACCTGGGTTAACATGCCTCATCTGCCCTAGACAGCTAAAAGTAAATGTAATGGTTAAGACAGGGATTTGAACGCATGTAATACAATTCCAAAGTCCAAGCTTTTACTACTGCCTCACCCTTACAATTAGCCATTAGGTAGAAAGTGTATAATCATTTTCCTTTATTTGATTAAAAATATTAAAATATAAAAAACAGTTTCTCACTTTAACATTTTTTAAATTCATAAATTTCAAGTACATTTGACATTCAAATTTAAAAAAAAATGAAAATTGCATGGGAATTTAAAAAGGCTTATATATGATTAGAAATCTTTTGCATGAACTGCTGAGAGTCTACCCATTTGATATAAAAACAAAAATCAATATATTTTCAGTCCTCACAATGTTTTTTATTGTAGTAAGCATAACTATGGATTCATGCAAGTTAATACACACTGTAGCTGTTAGCGTGCATGCCCCTAAATTAGTAGTTGGCACTGTGCATGTTCACTTTGCTTGAAGCAGGAGTAGCAAAAAAGGGACAATGAGTTAAGAACACAAAAGGAACTTCTGGCTGCATTTGGTTGTAGGAATCACCGTTTTCACAATGTTTGGTGTTATATTGTTGACTGTTGCAAAGTTCGGTGTAATGTGTTCTGGTATTCCCCAGTTGTTAATAAAAATTTAAAATATCAACATCGGTCTTAATCGGAAATTATTTCATTCAAACCAACAAGTAGTTACAGTGAAAATGATGGTTTCCTCAACCGAAAGCAGAAAGATGTTTTTTTTTTAGTTCTTAACTCATTGTCCCATTTTTTGCTACTGCTCTATGGGGCAAAGCAAGCATGCACAGTGCCAGCTACTAATTTAGGGGCATGCAGGTTGACAGCTACACATACAGTAAGTGTCATTACATATCTACTTCTGTTTGCTTAAACAGCAGTTACACACACACACAATGAATACACATACATAAACTATCTTTAAGCTATCGCATAGTCAATGTGTAATAGAAACTGAAAATTGCATTCACGACTTTTACTCACACATTTTTGTTTATTTGATTTTTTCTTTGCTCTATCCAGAAATTCTGATATTTTTAGTTCTCGTATTTATGTGAATAAATTTGGTTGAAATCTTTAACAATATGGTTATTTTTCATTGACATACTATATATTCTTTTATAACCTATCTTTCTATGAGGATTTTTTTTAACAATTTTAACTTCTACAGAAAAACACCACCACAACCAGTAGTAATCGGAAAATATGTTGAACATTAACGATTATTAAAATAACACCAATACGTTTGATAATTGATCAATCAAAAACTCCAATTGTCAGGATAACTAAGAAAAATAATGAATAATAATCATTTGAAATTTCAAAGCTTAGTAAAGTTAGAAACAATTTTTAACAAAAAGTTTGATGAGATTATTTTATTGTTAAAATAAGCAAATAAAAAACTGTTAGAATTTATTCACAGAAAATATATCTTAGAGATCTGACCCTAGCAGCTTTTAATGAATAGACCAGTCCATTACTTTTAATAAATAAACCAGCCCACCACTTTTAATGAAGAAACCATATGTAAACTTTTCTCTATTTTAAACTTCATGAAGATTTTATTCACTCCTCATAAATTTGTATTGCAAAATGTAATTACCTTATGAGCTCAAATATTTCAGGTTTATTCTTTTCTCGAGTCTTCATTCGATCTTTCATAGCCATGATAATATTATGGGTTTTATCCTCAGCACCATGTTTTGAACTCTTTTCAGCAGCACCTGTTAATTGTTTAAAGTTACAAAATATTTATTTTAAAAACTTGAACAAAAAAAAAAAATGATATTTTCATTAGTTAAATTAAACAAAAATTAGTTAATTAAACAAAATTATAATAATGAAAGATTTAAAAAAAATTATACAAGGATTATTTTTTGCTATTTCTTTACAACAACATATAAACCTTTCTGGCCGTTTAATATTTTGATAAATTATTAATTGATGTAAAGCAACAAGACTGTTTAGTATAGGCAGCATTTTGAATAATGAGAATTATTATTTGAAGATGAAAATAACCAAGATGTATTTAATACAAAACTATAATAAAATTTCTAAATTATTGATCAATAAAAGAAAAAAATTGTAATATTCACCATCATATATGAAAGTTTCTATATTTTTTACATATACTATTTTCCTTCATTTGATTTTTATACATATTCTGTCTGAACCGTTGCATTCACATTCACCTACCTCGGGAGAGTAACTCATCTAGGTGAAGGGCAACACTGATTACAAAAGCCCAGGGATGAGCACATAAAAATGGCCTTGTGCCTAACTTGGGTTGGTGCTCAACCAAGTGAATATAATATTCTGTCTGAACCATTCATTTCTCCCTTACATATACATTTATATTCATTGGCAACAAAAAAAGCATGTTTTGATAACCAATATTTTAAAGAATAATATATCTATTTAGGATGATTTAAATGGTTTTATGATAATAATTTTCAGATAAGAATTCTTAACCATTAAAAGTTTTCAGGAGATAAAAGACAAGCCGAATGATGTTCTCAATAAAGTATTCTTACGTTGTAAGCAGTCTGCATTGAGGAGGTCTTTGCATTTTTCATGGCACTTTACGCCGCACTCCGTACACCGTACTCCCTGCCGTGCTAGCCCCCACAACAATCCCTCACATTCAAAGCAATAAGTGGGGGATGTTGCAGTCCATACAACAAAGTTGTGAGGCGTTGTGCTGGATATGGGGTAGATTAAGGCTTGCAGGGTTTTCTTGTAAACATGCATTTTCTGAAAAGAAATAGATCTTTGTTTTAATAAGAACAAGAATTATATATTTCTTAAGACGTATCAGATCCAAAAATTGTAAAGTTCCTTAAGTTTGATGAACACTAGGCAAATATATTTATTTGGAATTCTTTGAGATGAGGCTTCATAATCTATGTATTAATTTTCAATCCCTATCCAAGTAGGCCAGGGGTTTAGTTGGTCAAAACATGGTGCAATAGATAACAACTATGGAAAGCAGTGATTACTGTGGATAGGATTCTATGACTATGAGTTCCTATCCAAGATAACGTTTAATCACCTGACGAAGGCCAGAGGGTAAGTTGTCTAAAAATGTGGTCTAATAACAACTATAAAGATTAGGACAACAGCCTGCTAATAAAATAAATACATAGACAAGGCAAATATTTATAAACCCTTACATAATTTGTTTCTATTGGCAATCAATATTTATTGCCTTTCATATCAAACTTATTCATCTGAAATAATTAGTTCGAAATATCTGGAGAACTCACAAAGTTGAATGCATGCTTAACTCTTTTTTGGGCAAAGAATAGTCAACTGGATCTGTTACTGGATAATTATTACCATTGTTGCTGCTGCTGCTGCCATAAAATTGGATCTTTTACTGTTCTGGATTAAATTCCTTATTACTAGGGATCAACTTATACCAAATAAAATGGCTAATGAAACAAGACAATCAATTCTCAACCAGAAAGGAGTGTTACATAGATGTTACCTAGGAATGTTGGCCTTGTGCTTGATAAAAGTATGTCAGGTAGGTCTTGTCAAGACTGAAAGATTGGGACATTTGCCCTTTTACAATAGTCAGGTTGAAAAGTGAAGACTGTTTCGTGTTCTAGGTTGATTGAGTTTATGAGAGTAAATCAATAAGTTCTGAGACAAATTGAAGGACAAAGTTATTTATAGAAGTTGCAAAATCATTTTTCTACATAAGATCTACCTAACTCAATACACTTCTGCAAGCGATGCTTCCATGGAGAAATTCCTTCTTGATCAAATGTTGTTGCTCTATTTTTACTCAGATTGAGTTCATGCCATTTGTCTTAGAACTTTTGGATTTACCCTCATATTGAACTTAGACAGGTGTCAACAGTGGGAGGAGATGGGTAGAAGATATTAGGGAAAGATTTTCATCACTCATCTCTCCAGTAGGTACAAGTTAGAATGCAAAAAGAATTCAAGCCAGTTATTCACAATATATAAACAAAATAAATATTTTACCAAAGAATTCTGGTGTTTGTTAAGTTTTCTTACAATAGTCGGCATACAACTATTTTACAAGAAGATATGGTGAAGCAAGTATACATAAGATCTCTTTTGTCTCAGGCATTGCAAGCAAGAGGCATTAGACAGCCATTCATTATTTTCTGGTTTTATTCCATTGGTTTTCTATTTGAATTTTCCAGATGTTAGACTGAGAATGCTATATTAGAAACTAAGATGTATAAGATGAAAGTTTAAACTCATCTAATTATGACTACTATGTCTGTAAGGAGAAAGAGAAAAGAGGAAGAGACAGAAAAGTCAGCATGTAGAATGTATACTTCCTCCTCATCCACTTGTTTATACCAAAAAATAATATTGAAAATGAAATTACAAGTGGTTAGGTTTGGTTTGCTTGTTTTTAATGACCAATCAAATCATTGAAACATTACAAATAGATAAAAAAAAAAATTCTTTTTCTTAAGTAAAGTAATCTGTCTTTAATCTAATCTTTGTGTGATCATCAATAAATTAATAAAGTAGTAATTATTATTCAATATATTTGATTCATAAGATAAAACATAGTTTATGGTAAATTTCAAATAGCATATAAATCTTTAAGCTGTTCATGATTATCAACCTAGTAAATTTTTGGGATCTAAAAAAATAAAAAAAATAAATAATAATCTTTGAGATCCATACAAAAAAATAAAATCAATGCAACAAATATTATCGAAATGAATGCATGTCACTTACTAATTCTTCATCATTTAATGACTGCCGAGCAACCATTGCTGATGGAACACCGGCATTTCTCTTTGATGCCACCATTGTCTGGAAGAGATTATATAAAAAAACTCAGAATCATATGAATCAACATTTAAGACCTATAATTAGAGGATTGAGTATAGACCATTTTCTCACCATTTGTGCTTGGGAATATATATTATATAATAATATTAGCTACATTATGACTATGACAGTTATTACTAATAACTACAGAATTGAAATACAAAAATTCAATTTCTTCTTAATCTTTCTTTAGCAACTACTACTAAATAGTTATCTATGACATAGTAACATATAATATAATATTAGCTAATAAGATGTGAACAAGAATATCGGGATTTTAACGGATATTGGATTTCTTATGATAATTTAATGATTAAAAGATATGGATGAATTTAAATTAATATTTAAGAGTTTACATATATATTGATAAATTTAGGATGAAGAGATAGTCATAGATAGACCGTCGAAAAATTGAACAGGAGGTAATTCGTGATGGAGTAAGTACTTGCTCAACTATAAATGATACTCAACCAATATTACACCCCCAATATTATTTTTGTTTGCGTTTATTTGTATATTTATGACATATCAACCTTTTAGGTAATTTAATGCAGAGAATCATTTTTGGTAAACTATTTTTGTGCACACTTAGTTTTTTGAATAACACAATATGCACTATTTAACCCATAGCATTTCAGTTAAGGTTGACTGTGTTACAGGCAATGAAAATCTTAGTTTTGACTTTTACCCAGCGTTTTCTGGGTATTTCTCATTTTTTGCAAACTCACTTCATTTTTAATGACGGGTTTTAAGGAAATTTGACCAAACTTCAGACCTTTGTTTCCAATGTGATCCAAAGATTCAAACGTAGTTATTTTGTATAAATACAAATAATATGATATCATTATTTTCACAAATCCATAAAATTATGAACAAAATTTAGAAAAGGACATTAAGTAGGGGTTCAGTATTCTGTTGTTTAGATATAGTAAACTGATCCCTACTTTATGACCACATTTTTGTACGAATTAGACAAAAATAGGGTTTGTTCAAGAAATTCTTTTACATGATATTTTCATAGAAAATTGGGCACTGACTTAATATCTACTGGATTTCTCACCTGAACTTTTTTTTTCATGAATTTTGAAGTTCTTTTTGAACATAACTTATTTGGGGTAATAACAATTGTTTTTATCATGTTTTTATCACTACCATTTTGTTTAAGTCTATTTTTCTTTATCTCCTCTCTCTCTCTCTGTCTTGCTGTCATCCCTATTATTTGATTTTATCAAAAATTTTAGGTAAAATTTTACATGTAGACTAATTTTACTGATACTATCAATATAACGAAATCCAGTTTTAAATAGTAACCATGTAATGAACTAGATTATGTTGCTTTTGCAAGAAAAGCTAGAAGAGCACTTTATAATCAGACATTGCCTATAGATACCCAGGCAACTCCAGGTCAAGGGGTGCTAGTTCTAAATAATTTCATGACTATTTTGTAATTAATGTATTCTTAATATAGATTTCATTTTACAAACTTGTTCATTTGAATAATCCTTTTGACAACACATTTTTTTTTTTTACTATAGTACTAATTCTTTGATCCGTACATTGTTTGAATACCTAATTAATTAAATGCAATTCAAATGTATAATAAACTTAAACAAATATAAGAAACTGGGCTACAGATCAATTTTTTGTCATAGAAATCATGGCATGATCCTCAGGGATGTCAGTATTTCCAAAATAATAAATAAAACAACTACAAATCAAAATAGAAAAAGAAAATAAAAGATAAAAATAATTTAAAAATCTTACCATATAATGGAATTTCAATTTGATAAACTTACCACTTCAAACTCAATTTAAAAAAATCTTAAAATGACCAAATATTGAATTCTGAATATAAGAAATATGGCATTAAATTTCATAAGGATTTTTTAAAAACGTAACAGTGACAAATACCTAATAAACAGCTCCATGAAATTCTATCCCATAGAAGATAGTCAATAGTTATTATTCAATTTTCAGCTTACCTTTACATTTCAAGATAATAATTGAAAAAAAAAGAGTTTTCTAAAAGTCATTTTACTCATTAATGCCAAATTCCACATAAAGTAATATTTAAGAATAAGTTAAGGAAAATGAGAAAAACATTTAAGTTATAAAACTTATCGAAAATGGATTTTAGATGAACAAGAGTAAATAAAGTCCTTAATGAATTATTGATACCAAGAGAAATACAAAATATAAATTGTATTTTATCAAAAACATATAAAATATACTTATTAGTGAAACATACACTTATATTAGCTACATAAATGACATATCAACTTCAAGTATATTTAATTTAATTAGATCACCATTTGAAAGAGTTCTCATTCAATCCGTCAAAAATATTAAATCTATAAAGATAATAACTTTAAGTAAAATATAATGGATTTCTATTTATAGAGGATTGGGGATAATTTCAAACAATGTAAATCATAATCTTTCCTAAACATTTTCTTTAATATTACATTTTTCTTATGAAAATGGATAAAATTAACTTAAAACTTTTCTCAATAAAAAAGACTAAAATATTTTTTAATTCAAAATTTTCTACCTTTAGCTAGGTAACTCCTTTTTTTAAAAATAGCATATAAAATTGAAAGTACATATGGGAAATGAACAAAAAGTTACCGACTACAAACAATAAAATATTAAAAAGAAATTTGATTTACTATTTCAGATTACCAAATAATAATAAAATCCAATATAAATGTAATTCTTATTTAAGAAATATAAATATCTAGTTTTTTGTAAAAATTCTAATACTAAAATTTTTGTTTTTTCACAAAAGCAAAAGTATTATTCAAATTTAAACTATGAAAGTTAAAAAGAAATTATCTTGTGAGTTTGCAATATGTATATGTTTATTCTAATATTGTCTAATATAGATAAATACCAAATGCATAGGATTTGTCAATAGGTAATTTCATAGAATCTATTAAGGCAATGAGGGATAGAAAATTGACAAATCTCATATATATATACATAAAGGGAAATAATTTTATTTGTGGAGCAAAACTTTAATAAAACATAGAATATATATACCATATTTAAAAGAATATTGTAATCGACTGAAAAAAAAAAGGGAGGAATTTATATGATAATAGAAAAAATAAAAATGAGTTGATTAAAAAAATCTGAATAGATCTGAAAGTTATAAGGGATAGTTTGAGACTTCTCCAAAGTAATATAACTTTAAGACATAAAACATTGACAAAAGAGTCTTCGGGTTATTTTATATCAATTATTGAGATTTTTCTTGACTACTTTTTCTTTTTTCTATCCTTATATTTATCTCTTTTTTTTTCATATTTTTTAGTCGATCAAAATATTCTTTTAAATATGATAAATCTATTATATATATATGAAAATGTTTGTTTGAAAAGAACATATTGCTTTACTTATTTTTTCTTTTTTTCCTAATTTTCTGGTAAGTCATGAATTTTTTTAAATATGAGCTGTAACCCTAAGACTTGTCAAAAAATTAGAAAATAAATAAAAAAATAACTAGACAAAAAATCTCTATTCTTTTGTAAATAAAAAGAGGCTCAACTCAATACACTTCTGCAAGTGATGTTTCTATCGGGAAATTCTTGATAAAATATTGTTGCTCTATTTTCACTCAGATTGAGTTTATGTCATTTGTCTAAGAATTTTTAGATTTACACTCAGATATACACATATACGAGATAGATAGAAATATCATAATCGTACTATGTCAATTATTATTCCCCAAAATTATTACTGCTTCTTTTAAATATTCCTTTTGAAAAAAGTCTTATTTCTTAATTTAGCTTTCTATTTTTTAAAATAGCCTCATACTGCATACATATTAAATCTTAAGATATTTCAGAAACTTCTTTTAAGATTTATACTTTATTTTGTGCCTTTTTAAACGTAGCATTTTTTACCTTAAAGTTATGTCAATCAATAAGAAATTAAGTTTTTATGAATAATATTTTAAATGGAAAATATCATAAGTTCTACTGAATGACCTATAAAAACTACTTGATCCTTCAAGATCACAGTCTTTCAGTATATACAAAAAATCTACTAATATAAATAGATAGATGAATAAAATTGATAAATGTACGGTTATATACACATTTAGATAATACATAAAATATTTGCTTTAAAGAAGTCTTAAACTGTGAGTGATCGGTGCAAAAACTTTGTTAAAAGTTTAATGTGAAAAAGTGAAGACATTTTTTTTTAATTTATAAAGTGCAAAAAATCTGCATGCACAGGATAAAGATTTGAATTTAAAAAAAAAAGCTATCTAAAAACGATATAAAAATAAGATTTAAAAAAAAAGGCAATATTTATGACAAAATTTTAATCTGATATACTTACACTAAGGCACATCATGAAAATTTTTAAAAACTTAACTTAGTGATTACAAAAATTCTTAGTAGAGCATTCATGTAGCATAAAATTAATTTAGCTTGCTTTAAACAAAAAGTGAACAGCCTAAAATAATTCTAGCAGTGCATGCTATAAGTAGAAAAGTCCAAGAATCTTTTTTTAGAAATTTTTATGAGTAAGAGAATTTTAAAAGAATAGAGAATTTCTCATGCTACTAATCTACACTTTCACACAAAAACAAATCTTCATTCTTAATTGAAGAAAGAAAATCATGCCATGGCTACATTAGACTGATTTATAGCTAAAAGTAAAAAAATATATATTTATTGCTTACATATGCATCATAAAGATTTCTTTCACATTAAAATATTTTGAATATATTTAATGTTATCTTTTCTTTTAGAAAAAATATCGCATAAATGTTATTGTTTTTCACTTAATAATTGCAAGGATTATAAATTATTCTAAAAGGTGTTTAACATTTTTACTGGTAATTTTGAATTGTAAAATGTTAATATTTCATAACCTTTAGTTTTTTTTTTCTGTTAAAGTAAAAGAAATTGATATTTCCCAAGTACAAGTGACACTAAACAAGATAGAGGAAAAACCCCAGACATTCTACTAGAAAAATATACCCACATTTACAAGGTTTTAAAAGCCAGATATTTTTAATATGTTATATTTAGCTTAGAATAATTTGTCTCAGGAATTAAACAAGAATTTAGTTAATCATAGGTACTTGATGGTTAACCTTTTAATCAAATTTAACTGCATATAAATAGGTATATATGAAATAATACATCATCAAATGGGTAGTGTTGAAACACCTAAAATAGGAATGTTTTCTGACTATATCTTGTATTTTATAAAATGAATGCATATTTTATTTAGGCCAGCATAGCAGAAAGTAAGTTAGTTTTATAACCAGACAAAAATGGTTGGTTACACATATTTATTGTTTTACACTAGGAAAAGATGTATGCTAGTTTATGAAGTTTTAAAATCAACAAAGTTTTTAAATCGACTTATAAGTCACATTGATTTAAACAGATTTTAGTCACATTTATAATTCTTGCAAAGTCCAATAACTAGAATTCCTTTTTGCTGTCAAAGTAATTATTTAATCAAGCATACCCTCTTCAATATGAAAAAGATAGCTAAAACACAAAACAGAATATAGACTACAATAGTTTCAGAATACAATAATATTTTTTTCCCAAATGAAACAGAATACTTTAGTGTCAGTCCTTGGGAAGCAGTAGATACAATATTGACTCGTAAAATGAGTGACACTTCACTAAATTGGAGTGTAATTTGAGATCATGTTAAGTTTTATCAATTCATAACTTAGTAGTAATGTTTTTACATAATGTTTTGATTGGGTGTTTATTCTTACAAATAAATAGTTCTGATAGTAAAATGAAGAAGTACATTCATACAAATTAGCTCAGCTAAGAACTATATTTTTCATTAAAATTTCTGCTTTCAATATTAAATAATTGGTATATAGACTTGTTAAAACATGTTTAAATTTGAATAGAAACAATGAATCTTTAAAAATATTTTTCAATAGGATATATTTTTGTGGTATATAACTTTTAGAATACTTTCTAAAAATTCCATTTTTAGAAATCCTGAGTTCATAATCCACAAACCAATTAGTTTGTGGATTAACCATTTCCATATCACAGAAAAAAAAGATTACAAACCAGAGATACATTTTAATTAAATTATCTGATTTTAAGAATATTCTTTTTTTGGTTAACATATTTAGATTTATTATCTTAATATAATATAAATTTACAATTATTTTAGAAAATTAAATGCAGATGAGATTCATTACAAAAATATAAGCATAAAATGTGGCAGAAAATTATGATGCAAATAAATTAATTGATAATATGGTAATAAGGAAAAGAAAGGAGCATTAGCAAAAATTGTAGTGTGCATCATTAAAGAATAAAAAAATATTGAAAAAAAAGAACAAATAATGATAATTGAAAAAAAGAAGAAATTTCAGATTGTAAAATTTAATAAAGTGCAAGACACTTGTAAAATTACAAAATAAAAAAAAAACAAATAGTGAAAATCAAGAAATAAGTTTTAGGCAAAAAAATCTCCTCTACTAGGGCCAAAAAAAATTAACATTGATAGATCAGTGCTTTGCTGGACAAGAACACTTCACAGGTATGTAAATTGAGGAATTATAAATACCTTCATGACCTGTGCAGAATGAAAGATAAAAATAGAGTTATAGATAGAATCCCTTTGTTAGAAATCAGGTATGGAAGGGGGGATAACCTTAGTTTTTTTTCAACTTTTTTGTTAATTGAAATACTCTAAAGAATTTTAATATTTTTAGTTTAGAAAAAAATGTTTTAAGTTTCAATAAAAATATTTTTTTATTTTACTATTACATTCATATTTATTAGCTTGTATAATTTTGTGTCAAATTAAAATATTTTAGAATATATTTCTGTTTAAGATAAACTGAAATAATTCTCTGAACACTATTTTTAAAGAAATGTTCAATTTGAATAAGTAGATGAAAACTATATATAAAAATCCCATCAAATAACTTATAACCAAACTTAGTAAATTTTAACTGGGACTTTTAAATACAGTTTTACAATTTGAGTAGTTTCTTATATCTAAAAAAGGGGCATTAATGATAGCAATACACATATTAAAATAGGCAAAATTAAGAAACTTACAAATTACTATTGAATAAAAATATTATCGAATTTAAAAAGATATAAGGATTAGACAGAAAATTAGAATATCAATAAATTAAAAATCTTATATTGAATTGTTTAAAGAGTTTATTAAAAGGGATTATAATTCAAAAATAAATTCTGCTCAATATTTAGGTTTATACATTTATTGAATATGAAATAATTCATATAAGAAACCTAAATTGTTATTATAGCTACAGTTTGTAAGTTGTATCTGAAAGTTAAAAAAATTGAAAAGAGAAAGTTAAAACTAAATGTTGCAGTCAATAGCAAGCAACACAGAGAAAATGGTTCAGCCAAATGATACATTTCATTATAAAGGTAAAAAATCATTCACCTTTTGAAAGTTTTACAATACAAAACATCTTTAAACATTGAAATCTATGAATACATAAAGTAAATTCAGAAATATTGGAAATAAACTGAAACATTAAACTAAGAAAAACAC
The DNA here is from genome assembly GCA_036873565.1 of Xipholeptos notoides. Classification (NCBI taxonomy): domain Eukaryota; kingdom Metazoa; phylum Mollusca; class Cephalopoda; family Idiosepiidae; genus Xipholeptos; species Xipholeptos notoides. The sequence continues at coordinate 18,584 of JAYKTE010011251.1, forward strand.
ATAATAATCATTCTTTATCAAAACATTTAAACTGAAATATGGCATTTTATGAATCTATCATAATTTGATGAAACACATTTAAGAATTACATTTTAGATTACAGGTTTCATGACAATTTAAATCAAATATCAAAGTCAATTAATGGAGTAAAACGACAGACAATCAGTATGGAGGTATGATTCTTCCTCTAGGGCATACTAGCATGAAAACAATGACCTTTAAAACAAGGAGAAAAATAAATCAAATAACAAAACATGTATGGCTATCTATCTAAATAGACTTAAAGATAGAAAAAAAAACTGTGAAGTAGGATGAAGAAAAATAGTGGGAGAAAAAAAGTTTTCAAAATAAACACACATTTAATACCAAACAAATAAACATATAGAGGGAAAACAGAAAAGGTAATATTAGGATGGAAGATTAGGAAATATATTTTTTTAAACTTAGGAAGAAGGTAAAATAAGATGGTAGTGGTAAAATTTTTATCAGAGTGATTATCTACAACAAAAAACTACTTTTTATTTAGATGATTCTCTTTCCAGACAGAAAATTAAATAAATCAAACACAAATCACATACAATTACACAAAATGGTTCATTTATGATGGTCATCAAACAAAACATACATTACTTAAATAAAATACTGATTCAATGCACAAAAATTATAATTGAATAGCAAACACTTCTACTAGTGATAGTTTTTAAAAAATCATAAAAACTTAATACAAATGTTCAATTAATCAAGTTTTGTTAAATAATACCTTGCCTTCATTTTCATTAGATTATGAATATTTGTTAAGCTTTAATCTCTGGCCTTTGTTGGATCTTTGTAATTGTCTCAGGTTGTTTAGAAAAAGGTCAAAATCAAAATTTCAAGAAGTTCAAATAAATTAGATACAATTCTCACAAGTGAAATCAATGAAATTAATATTTAATCTCAGAAGTATTGTGATATCAAATGTTTCCAGGATGTAAAATTAAACAGAGAAATACACAATTTAATAAGTCTTAAAAATTTACAGTAATTTTTGGTTTTCCTTGATTAAAAAGGAATTGTTTTTGACCATCATCAATGAAATATATGAGGAAGACAAAAATCTAGACATTTATATTTGCAGGGGTTAGGGACAGAGCCATAGTTGAGATAAGTGTATCTTCTTCCAGAAGAGAACATAAAAATAACACATACTTACAAAAAGTGCATAAACGGTGCAACATTATCATACAGAGATATTTTCTGATGATTTTACAAAAGTTAAGAGGAATAGATAAGCTTACCTCATCCCAAGATAGGTTTAACTTCAATCTTAGAGCATGTATTTTTGACATTCAAAGACAAAGTCTCAATTTTTAAAAGTAGTATTCAAGTTAACTAACCAATAGATATATATTACTTATATTTTTTTCAATAAAAAAAGAAAATGAAGTTCCATACAGTTTTAAAGACACAAATACAATTTAGGAAAAAAGTACTTATTTCCAAGGCATATTAATCCATTTTTTTCATAAATTCAGTATACATGGGAAGTATTAATAGGTTTCTATCAAAATTCTAAACTGTTAAAGATGTCTTCATTCAAGAAGAAAAATAAATGTAAAATCAAAGAGAGTAAAAAAAAAGAATTGTAATAATCGGCTATAAAACTAACAAGGTGTTGTTTTTAGATAATAACATCTATGGAAAGAAAGCAATACTGGAATTAACCTAAAAATGCTCTAATTTCGTGGAAGAATTAAAATTATTCCATAATATAAAAAAAATCGAATTTTTAAATGTTAGATTTTTCATTTTTCATTGGAGTATTGAAAATCAATGAAATACATAGCCCATCTCTTCACGAAAATTAAATAGCAGACAGAATTCAAGGGAGATAACTAAAAATGTATTTTTTTCAGGTGTGGTTATCTCCCTCACAAAACAAATCAGACAACCTGCGAATACGATCAAACAAAAATTAAATTAAAAAACTAGTCAAGGTAAGCTTTAATTAAACTATAAAGTATTGGAACAAAACAATAAAAACTGGTAAATTTCATTTGTACCATTCAGTGTATTTTCAGTAAACAAAATTTCACAAAGAGAAAGCTTCTAAAACCCAGGGAAGAAGAAAAAATTAGTTGTTTGTGTGAACTGACTGGAGGAGTAGTAAGTGTAAGTGTTAGTGTTAGTGTGCTCGAAATCAATCCTACTTCAGGTTAAAAAAAAAATAACCCAAAATACGCAAAAAGAAACTCTACATGTCATTCTATAACAGCTTTGTGAAAGTAAAATTAAAGTAAATAAGGAAAAAAAGGTATCAATACAAAATTAAGGTATAAAAACAGGTTCCATAAATGCGAATTAAAAACTTTAAAATAAAAAAGGCTGGGATACTTTATATGAGCTATTTATTAAAGAAAGAAAACCTTGTAATCTTTCGGATGCAAAGAGAAAATAAAATTACAAAATTCTTTCGTTATTTTCCTTTTAACTAGTTATTTGTTCAGTGGCGTGCGCAAACGGAACGGGTGTAGGGGGTGGTTCGGTTTGCCCCGCCCGCACTGCAAGTTCCGGAGTGACGGCATTTTAAGGGGGTCAAAGTATAACAAATAAAATAAAAAGCTAGTTAATTTAACATTTTTTTAATAACTTGAATTATACGATTTTTATTTTGAAAAATCTTTGGTTTTCTTTTAAGACGACTACTATGAGTCTTGGAATAAGATGAAAGTCTAGGACTAATAGCAGCAGCAATCTAAAATTAGATCCTTGATTGTTGTTCCATGGAAATAAATATTGTGGGATTTTCGGAATTTTTAATGTTAAAGGATAATCAACAGCCAGGGAGGTGGGCAGGAAATCTTATGACAGTCCCGTCCCCTGCCCCAGGAAGCAAAAACAGTTGTTACCCAACTGGATTTACTAGTTTTAGACACTATTCTAAACCTTTTTTTTCCACCAAAATTAACAATTTTCATTTGGTATTAAAAACATACTAAAGTAGTAAAGAATTGAAAACAGATATTTGAATTTGTACATACATATTTATTTCAGCACCAAATTCGTAAATTGCAGGAAATGCAGTAATATTTGGTTTTTAGAATTTTGTATTTCAAGAGTTTAATTTTTGTTATAAATCATTATAGAGTTTTTATAGAATCATATTCGAAGCTTTTTTTTAGGAAAACTGGTTCTTATATGAATCTTTAGAAGGGAATACATTGTAAAAATCTGTAGTTAAATTATCTGAAGTAGAGCAACCAATGCTTCAGAAAGTAAACAAAAGAAAATATAGAAATATAAATGTACTTTTAAAAAAAAAAAAGTATTTTAGCAAATGGAACATATTTCCATCTATATATAGATGCGCTTAGTTGCTCTGACCATTATCATAGTAATTTCCCTTAGAATGAAAATGGAATATTCCAAAAGCCCAATATACAATTGTTTAAGATGATCAGAAAAATATTTGGTGTTGCGTATTAGAAAAAAAAGGTAGCAATGTTCTGATTGGACAGAAACATATTACCATAAAATTAAAAAAAAAAAACATGGCAGTTTTACCTTCTCTATTTAAATGCTTTTTTTTTTTTTAATTAGAAATGTAAAAAGGCGTTATTTTTTCTGCTGGTAACACTAATCATTTCCAGTCATCTAGACAAATCAATTTAAATGTTATGGACATAAAAGTAGTTATACGCAATTTTTTACAGGTCCATCTTGTTCATAATTTCTTGTAAAATAAATACAGTCAGTTATCTAAATATGCAACTTATATTTCAATAATACCAAATTCTCAGACAAAATATATAATTTATGAAGAGTTCACTTTTCAAAAGTTTTTTTTTTAGTAGAAAATAATGATTACATGCCGTAAAATGTAGTAAGAAATATAATAATAACAATAATATATTCGGTAAACTTTCTAATTCCTCCAAACCTTTAAATCACAGGTTTAAAATTAAAAAAAACTATTTGTAATGAGAACTTGAACTCGTGATTTTAATATTTGAATTTGTTATAGGTATCAAGCAATAATATTGGTTAAGGAACAGTATAAGGACAAGTTATGACTCCCTTATCTATCATGCATACATAGAATAATTTACATGAGTATATTGATTAGTCATAGATAAAATTAGGATTTAATGCCTGGGACAGTAACTATCATTTGTGCACACACACCCACACACACATATATACATATGATACACACACATTTTATTTGATAAAAAGAAGTCTAAAAGGCATTAGTTATTTTTATAATGATACAAGATGCTATGCAAAATACATATGTATACTCAAACATATGTATATTGTACATAGTGTCATAAAATTCAAATAATACATCATTTATACATTCAAAGGGTCACTTTAGATTAAATACATATGTATACACATATCTAACCTATTATCCATAAAAGTAATTTTTTTCAAACATTTTTTAACTTGAACTATTCTTCAAATCAATTTCTTCATTAAAACAACTTTATAATAAAAGATTTAGTATATACAACCAATTTGCTTTGTGGGTGCAATAAGTATCAGATACAAAGCAAAAAGTTGAACAATAACAAAGTACTATTCTAATGTATTTTTGTATGATAAATACAAATCTTGTATCTTTATCATACAAAAATACATTAGAATAGCACTTTATTATTATTTTTCTTTTCATGTAATAAAAATAAATCAATTTTTTGCTTTGTATTGGATACTTATTTCACCCACTGTAAATCTTAAGTTCTAAAAATGGAATCCAACTAAATATGGTTCTAAAATTTTTTTAATTCTTTAGGATAATTCCATAACATCAAGATTATTTTATTTAAATAGCATTCATTTGCAACTTAAAATCAAAGAAAAAAAAAAGCAATTTATATATAAATATAGTGGTCATTTGTTTTTAAGGTTTAATATAAAAGCTATTTATAATTTTATGTTTAAAATGACAATATGATTTGAGAAAAAAGAAAAAAAATGTCTAATGAAAGTTGCTTAACTCAATCTCTTTATTTACTACTGTTGAAACATTTGTGCTTTTTTTATAACCATGGCACACCATTTTTTTTTCATTATCTATTTAAGCAATATTACATAAAAGATGCTAGAAAGATTTTCAGAAAATTCATCAACTGAAATACAAATAAAAAAGTTATTAGCATTGCAGTTATTAATGAACATAGCAATATCTTTGTACAAACCAAGTGAATACTTGTCAGGAATATTGCTGGAGAATATATCTGCAGAGTACTGAATATAAGAATTTGAACATTTTTAGCCTAAAAAAAAACTAAAAAATATAAAAGGCAAATTCTACACAAAATTTTGAAATAATGGAAAACTTTGTTCTACATTAATTCAAAGTGTCTAGGATTTTGTTTTTTTTACAAATACATTGCATTTGGTATGTAAGCTTAGTGATGATAGCTTCTTAGACATACTCGTTCTCAAATGTTCTGTTTTCTAACAAATCACTAAATTTAATATCTTACATATTTTTTTAAGACACACATTACAGTTTAAAAATTTAAAACCAACCAAGGTAATTGAAGTGGTTCAATTTTCAATTATTTGTGAATTCCATCAAATTGAATATTTTACTTACAGAATAATTTTTGAAAATTGTTTCTTGTTGCACACCTAAAACCAAATTCGTTTAAAATAGAAAGCAAATGTGAATTCAAACTTTAAAAAAGAAGTAATTTACACTTCTTTATAATAATTATCAAATATGTTCCTCTTTTTTAATAAAATTTATCAAAAATATCCATCTCATTCTTTCTTTAAACATCTATATTTCTATTCTGATTCAAAGTAAAAATGATCGCTATTTTTAAGGGTATAGATCAGTACAGTATTTGATAATGAATATGGTTATGTTTACTAAATCTACATCAACCTATTGATCCAAATAAAATAATTGAATTTAAAGTATGATAAATTGCCACTAAACATTAATAGAAATTAAACAAAATTCAAGGATAATAAGCATTGTGTTCCTTAATTGTGAGCTATTTTATAGCTTGCCTTGAATTTAATATTTTTCAAAGAGAGACTCTTACGAAAAAGAAAATATTCAAAACTATGTTTGGAAGAACATTCTATTTGGAAATGTCAACAAAAACTGGTCATATTTATTTTTTTATAATCATTTTTGTCACAGAGTAATCCAAAAGGATAAAAATATGTATAAGTAATACAAGATGAATCTTTCAGATTGATTAACTACTTGTGTATGGCATTCTTTTTATCATGCATATCTGCCAGATGCATATATAAATGACACCGTCTTTTTGACAAGACTAACAATGCATACATATATGTCATCAGTCTTTTGCAAAAGTTTGCAGGTGCATATGTATACGCCATCACAAGTGGTTAAGAAGGTAGACATGTTGAATCTAAGCTTATGGTCATAGGTTAAAATGTGTCCCTTTATCCTTCTTTATCTAATTCCAGAGGAATACATAAATATTTTAACTAACAATAATTAAAACATACAGATTTTGAGATAGTGTATTGTTTTCATAATTGGCTTAGGATTAATTCCTTTAACTAACAAATATTCATAATATTTTTTAATAAATCTATTCACATTTAATAAAAGACTATGATTATTCAATTATAGGAAAGATAATCTCTCTCATAAATTATAAATATGTAGATGTGTAATTTGTTTATTAAACTAAGAAGATAATGGTAGATGAAAGAAATGAGAACACTATGAGAGAAAAAAAATACTGAAAAATAATCTTGACATAAAGTTATTTAAAAAACTAATATGGTGAATCTTAGGGAGTAAGAAAGTAATGAGTTACCTTATATTTACTAAGGGAATAGGACAGACAATCTTTTAACTCAAGAGTGAATCACATTTTATAGGAATAGAAAATTGAGTCTATTTGTAATTGAATGGACATATAATAAAAATATCCAATAATAGTGGGACAGATAGTAGAAAAATTGTGCAAAAGATGATACAAGCATCAAATTTGGCACAATTGTTCTGAAAGAGATACTAATCACTAGTATTCTGGCTGCTATCTTAAAAAATGGCCACCATCTTAGATTTGATTAGTATCCCATTGAGAACAATTGTGCCAAATTTAATGCTTGTATCATCATTTGCTTAATTCCTCTTTAAAAATTAATCGTATCTGTCTCACTATAACTAATGAGTAACAATATTAATATTTTGTGAATTTGAAGAAAAAACAACTAAAATCAAAATGATATCAGGATTAGTTAAGATTTCTAATGGTTTATGATGCTATGTTTAATAAAAATCAAATAGTGTTTAAATCAAAGTAATGTTTTAAAATGTGTTTACAAAAAATATTAACTCTTAGTTAATGGTAAATATAACGGTATAAGATGATGTATAAACTAAAAAAAAAAAAATGTCTTTTATGGCTAATACAAAGACAAGAGATGAGAAAATAATTACTATGATTGGATAAACAATGTATAATTTTCATTTGTGATGTAGTAAATGATTGTTAAAGAATTCAAAAAATAAAAGATTAGAAAAACATGATTTTCTTTTTTTCAAAGTACCGTCCTACAGATGCAAGCATAGGAATGAATTAAAAACAACTGAATGACATTTAACTTCTAAAAGTATTAATCGGACTATTATCCTCATCCATAATATTTTCATTCTCATAATGTTTCGACCAAATCACCCTTCGCCTTCCTCAAGTGTCCTAAATTGACTTACACCTGAGGAAGGGCGAAGGGTTATTAGGCCGAAACTTTGTGAGAATGAAAATATTATGGATAGGGAAAATAGTCTGATTAATACTTTTAGAATTCATCATACCTCATCTCAAGGATTTCGAAGAATAATGACATTTAACTTGTTTGCAATATTTAAATTGTATTTTTCATTTTCAAATATATATTTTAGGCTGGGCACATGGCTAACATTAATCAAGAGACATGATAGGGAACATAATAATTTAGCAGACTATTATTTCACATAGAAAAATTTGCTTAACATATATAAATATCTTTATGCAGACATATTTTTTTTTGTAAGATAGTATATGTCACAGGCAGAAAATCCATTCAGTAAAGACACAGATTCCATTCACATTACAGAAAATTGGTGTATAACTAAACTATAGAAACTACAGTGCAGATAAAGGGAAGCATTCGAATAGACTAGTAGGAAAGAGAAAATTAGTTTAAAAAGTACAGAAATCAAAATATATTTAACCTAGATATAAAATTGAAATTTTTTTTAGAAAAAAAAAATTCAGAATTCTTCAAAAGTATATTACCAAAAGTTTAAAATAAATAGAATAGTGATTCAAAATTTGAAAAATTATTAATGAAACTAAAAAAAAAATCTACCGAACTATTGAGTAAAAACAAAGTTATTGATAAAGAACGTCTAATAAAAACCAACAACAACAAGAAGAAGAAAACTAATATCAATAAAAAAAATAGTAAATAAGGATCAATAAATAGAGTAAATGGGGGATGGAATCAAATTTACTTATAGACATAAAAAAGATGTAACATTGCAAAGTAAGTCTTTCAATTTGCTTGGAGTGGGTTGATAGGGTTAAAAATTCAATCAAAAACATAACATTTTCAAGATGCTGATCTGAGCTTTACTAAAGGGAGATTAGATGTAGGTCTTCTTTAAAAGAGAAGTATTTGTATAGCGCCATATGAAATTAAAAAATGTTTATAGATATCTTCAAAAATTTTTAGGATTGTGTTTATTGTTAAAAACAGTATCTGTTATTCTCAAATTTGATTTTTTATCAACATATAAAGATAAAAAAAAAATTTTGAATTATTTTATCTCTAGTAAACTGCAGTTTTTAGACAGTATTTTTTCTTTTCTATTTAAAGGGTGGTCAGTTTTGCATCTAAATGATTAATCTAATTTTTAATACAAAAATTCCCACCTTTTTCTGTGCTAGTAAATCTTATGATTCTAGATCTTATTTCAAATTGTAATTTGAAAAGTAGTAATGTAAACTTGATAATTAATCGCTAATCAACAATTATTTCTAATAATAAGTAAAAAGCTAAAACATTAATGAAACTTTATTATAGGAATTGAAAAGCTCAAAATGAACCAAATGTCCTCTTTACTTAAAAACATATCAGAAATAGAGAATCATTCTTATGCGTAAAATTGATTGATTTGTTTTATGGCATATAAACCTTTTAAGTTCTTCATAGCTATCCCAAGAATATTAGCCCTAATGTAATCATAATGGTACAACAAGGATTTGAACTCACATATTACAATTCCAAAGTCTAAGTACCTATCCACTGTCCCTAGTGGACTTCCCTCTTATATCTTAAAAGATCAATTGTTGAAAATAACAGTAAATTTAGAAGTATCATAAGAACTACAGGGCTCTATGTTACGAGTGAAAGACTCACATTTGCAAGTGATTTTTCCAAATGGTAACTAAAAATAATAAAATGCTTATCCTTTGGTAAGTTTTTTGTTCGTCGATTTTAAATACTGAGTGCAAAACGTCTTTTTAATCTTTATCTTTTTTTAATTGAGTAAAGTCAAGCTATTTAAGCAATAAAAAGTTTCATAGAATAGAAAATAGAACAATATACTCTATCTTTTTTAACAAGGCGGTTCAAAAAATGTCTAAAGAAATTCACCAAAGTTTTATGTAGAAGAAAAAGTAGTTCCAAGTGAAATGGATTATACTTTCTTAACTTGTAACTAATTTATTAATTATTGGTTTAGAGTGAAATATCACATCATGGGTTTGGATAGTAACTTTTCTATTTGGTTAGTAAATGAAAATATTTAGGTGTCAAAGGTCAGCTAAAAGTAAATTTGTCAGTAGAGCTCTCTAGTCATGGATAGCAATTGATAATTAAATAAAGGGGTTAATTTAGTATTCCAAGGTGAATCCTACTTTTGGGCATCAAGGGTGAGCAGTGGTAAAAGTAAACTAACATTTAGTTGTCAAAGGTCAACTAAGATTAAATCTGTCCATAGAGCCCTGAAATATAACCCTTACACATAGATTAATTTTTTTTTTTACTAGTATTACTTAAAAAAAAACCCAAAATGTGATTAAAAATTAAGCAAAAACTTTTTGTGAGAAGTTCTGATATAGAAATATTTAACAATATTCACTGGTAAAATGAAGTATCTAAAATAAGAAGCAAATGATGCTATACAAATGAGTGGTATCTAAGCAAAGGGAAACGAGCAAACAGAACAGATCAGCATCTTGAACATTGAATAAATTCATGCTGGATATTACTCATCCAACTGATGCCTGAACATCCAAACCAAATGCTTTTTCTACAAACTTGTTGATAAAACAAATGCACTGCTTTTAAACATCTAATTTAAACAGTCTGAGGCAGAAAATGATGGATTGGTCACCTCAAGCATTCATTTAGATTTTTATACTACCACTTTGGAATCAATCTAAGTTTAAGTCTACAAAAATATCACCTTGACATTCGCTTCATTTAGTTTTGCATTACGGATTCATAGAAGAGTTGGTATTATTAATTTGAAAATTCACGAATTAAAGAAAACGTTCTCATCAATTTCTCAATAATAGAAAACAAGAACTGAATATATATCGCTATATAACAGAAAACAAAAACATTAAATAACTTTTTTTTTTTAACTAGAAAAATAAAAACCACTGAAAATGATCTATATATTCTTGTTTTACTTTGTTTTTTTTATTATTATTTCAAGGCCTTCCCAATGTTTAGTAGATCTGCCAGAAATTGTACTAAGAGTTTCTTATTAACTAGTTAAGCAATTAACCCGCCTTTTAAAGAATTAATTTGATTATAATGAATTTTTTGAAGAAAAAGCATGAAAAAATAATGAAGATTCAAACTAGAAATTATTAGCTTTGTAATCTTGTTAAAGTGAGATAAATAAATAACTGTAAGAATGGTTGTTATTGTTGAGTAGGAAGACCTCTCCTCCCCCATTTGTGCTTTGGATCAGTTTTGCTATCTCAGATTAGTCTGAGACTCCCAGTCCTCACCCTGGTTGGTCGGTGTGTAGGAGGGAAGATTTTTCAGTTTGAATGCTTAGTGCACAGACAGCCAACCAGCCTGGTACAGTACTTGATATCCTTAAGTGGTCACCCATCTTAGTACTGAGCTTAACTTTGGTGATCTGGTGGGAACCAGTGTCTTCAACATGATTTGGTCGTACTTGTAAGAATGGTAAACATTCTATTATGCAAGTTTGATTTGTTTTTGATCAGTATTTCCATAACCACAGTCAGTGACAATAGTTTACCCAACAATCTCAGCATAATTTTCTCCTCATAGACAACTTCAGAGGTATCATTTTGAATGATCTAGAAGTTCCTTCCACGAGCAAAGCAGATGCTTCATAAAATAAAAATATTCTAATTAATAATGATATAGATAATATTATGAAAATACCTGAAATTTGTATTTTCAAAGCATTATTATTTAAATAAATGCATTAATTTTTAAATGACCAATGAAAAAAATACAAAAGACTATTGAACCAATTTTAATCAAGTAAAAAGAAAAGCTCTAACATTTAGACAGTATAATAGATGAAAAAGTATATCTTAATGAAATACATTTTAAATTAAGATTATCGTTATTAAATTATGATTATCGTTATCATAGTTAATCATTTGGTTCCTATACATTAAGATTTCTTGATTTTATATTTTAATTGAGAGGAAACAAGTTGTGAAGTTGATAGGAAAGATTAAATTCAACAATTAAAAAAAGTATTTGAGGAACTTTAACATGAAAAGCAAAGGACGGACATCTTCTGGCCTAATATGAATAAGCAATACATATTTTGCAATTGATTTTTTAAACCAAAATTAACGAAAGAACGGCTGAAATGAAAAGCGAATATATCAAAGTAAAAGGAATCTATTTTAAAATAAATAGTTAAATTAATAGTGATTAACAGTTATAATCAACAATAAAATAGAGTTTGAAAATTAATTTTTTCTTTGGTCTTGATCAGTTAAGGAAAGATTCCTAAAATCTATCAATTACTTAACTTAAGAGGCATTAAAAAAATGTTATTTCCACTGCACAAAACTGAGAAGACCCAAGGTTTGTAATCTGATGGCAGAACTATTAAATATTGAGTAACAAAAAGTCTTCAATTAGTGTTAAATGTAAAGTGAATTAATATTTTCAAGAAGAAAAAAAAAATGTTAGTTGAATTATTGGGTAAGAAATAGCAGACATGCATTTGATTAAAAAAACTTTCATTATGAAATAATAACTAAACAAAAAAATTCATTGTATTATTTAAAAAAATAGTCATGATACAAGAGGGAGTATGTGTGTGAAGATTTCCAACCTACGAATGTAATTTACTTTTATAAAATAACATTTTCAATGAAAAATATTATTAATTTAAGAAAGATTTGTGAGAGTATGTTTCAATGTAACACTACGAAATAGAGAATGTTTTGCTGATTAAAAAAAATTCACAAAGGTTTTAAATAAGAGAACTAATGTATGTAAAATAATTATTTTTTCATAGGGTACTTTAAACAAATTAACAATCTTAGATATACAGTTTTTTATGGCTACAAAATTGGAGTTCAAATTACATTTATTATTCATATAAGTGTATAATAGAAATATTTTTTTTTCTAACAGGATGAAGTAATATAAAAGGAAAATACAGAAAGAAAACAATATAATGATGTATTATTCCAAATAGGTTTCACCAATTTATTTAGCTTTATAATTTTATTTTATTTTTCTCACTTTAGAATCCATACTAGATCTTTAGTTTGTTTTCTTTCTGTATTTATCTTATAGATTGCCACATATTATGTATATGCAAGGTTGTAGACAACTGAGAGGCATGAAAAGGGAGGGAAACCATATTTTCTAATATAAAACATAAACTGGACACATAGTAAATAAATCACGTTGATATTTTAATATAAAATCAAAATAAAATAAAGAAAAACAGAATGGAGATATTTGTTTTAAAAAAATCCAATAATTGAAAAAAAGAAAAGTTTTAATTGTAAAAAAACAAAAAAATAAGCTCAACAGAATCCGTAATGCAAAGTTGAATTTCTAGCCTAAAATTGGTAAATGGCGCCAACAATAGTTAGTCACTCAACATGAACCATCCATCATCAAATTCCCACTGCCAGTCACACTTGCAGACATGCCAACAGCATGTATCTATCAACTCATTGAGCCAGAGTAGTTAGGGGACTTTGAAGAGACAAAAGTGGATTAGGTCATGGGTAGGGGAGTAATGAAGAAAAACAACAAACAAAGAAAAAAAAGGTAAATATATAACCAAAAAAATGGAGCAAGAGGAGTTGTTTTTCAATCTTTTTTCCCCCTTTCCAAAGCTGGTTACATATGCCATAAAAATAAGGGGCACATAATAAAATTGAAGGTAAAAAAATGTTACTGATCTTAAAAGTTAAAAAGAAAAATTGTGTTGACAAAAACATTGTTTTCAATCAATTTGAGATGGCGATAATAGTAATATAGAGACTACCATGAGAATATTTGAAGACGTGGTTTTTATTTTATGATAGTCTTGAAATTGTTGACAAATTGAGATTGTGAAAGTGACAAAAAGACAACATCTAGAGAGACCAAGAAGATTCTTTCTCAATTTTAATAATTACAATTATGTTTCTTTTATTTTTCATTGGTAAGAAAACATCACTATACACTATTTGAACTCATTAATAGATTCAGATTGTAAAGATGTACTATTTTTTTACATAAATATAGATCACAAATAAATGTTTTTCATAAATAATCTAAGTTTATAGTACTTTTATTATTCAAATTGAATAAAATTAAAATCAAAATTAGAGATCATTTACAAAGAAATATGAATGTTTTAAAAAATATATCTTATGTTAAAATTTAAATTCTAGAAGCTGAAAATATATTTTTTGATATAAAACTATTATTTCATTTAACTAAGTTGATCAAAAATAAAAACAACACATTTCTATTATCAATGTAAAAATGTTGTATCAGTGAATTTCCTATATAATATTAGCAAATATTATCAAATTACAATTCATTTTTAATTTTCCAAATTTCTAGTTCTTTGGTTACTATTTCAAAAACTTTTCAAATAGTTCACATTTCATTTTGTTATAAAATCAATACAGCTATTTTATAACTGAGATAGCTTTTGATAGGAGATAGATAGCTGGCATATAAAGTAATTCAATGATGATGAATAGACTATAATAGAAACTAAAAACTAGAAAATAATCACCATTTAAATTCATTGCAAATAATTTGGCTGAAAAATAAAAATATACTGAAATTGAAAAAGTCTTCCCCAAGATTTATTTAAGCCAATCATTTGATATACATATATCTTTGCCAGATCTTGATTTTTTTATATATATATTCAACTATAAAGAAATCAAATTTGTAGATTTTAGAGATATATAATAAACTTCTGTCAAAATATTAGAGACAGCTACTTGATAACACTTCTATTCATATAAATAGTCAGTGAGCAGTAACATAGTTGGACATAAAATCTATAATGCAATATTTGTTTGCACATTTGTTTGGACACAGTCATACATAACTATTTCTGAATTATTGAGTGTGATCATAGAAATTTTAGTGAGGTCTGTTGGTATTTTCTTTAAATGGTTAATCTGGTAATTGCTAGAATTAATCCAAGAAAGGTTCTGAAAATTATATTTTGGGTACTGTTGTGGTGGAACCACCCTCCGAATAGACTCATATATACCGGAACACTTAACGATCCCAAGTGGGGCTCTAGATCTGGGAGTTAACCTCACACACGCTCGTTGGACACTGAATCACTCTCTTCATTTCTGCAACCTTCTTTTGTCTTTATAATACATGCCTTTAACTTTTACTTTGGTGTTCTGTTTTCATTTCGCTCTTCCAAGCCATAGGAGTTACTAACACATAATTCAAACAAAATTATTATATCACCTCACATTAATCAACCTGTACTGTAAGAAAACATGGTAAAGATTTTAAAAATTAATTACAAATATATATATATGCCATGAATTTGGGTGATAGAACATTTCAATTTCAGAAAAACAAATCTGACACCATTATACTATATCAACTGATTGTAAAACATCTAGTTCAAAATAAAATCCATTGCTTTACATAGTCTCGTATAAACAGTTACAGCCTGCACCAAACATGTAATTGCCAAGGGTTCATTAATGATTTTCTTGGGCTCATGCGCAGTCAGTAATAACTACAACATTCCATGAGTCATAGTGAACTCTTTGCTGACAACTAAATTGAGTAACACCATTGTTGAATTAACAATATAATGCTCACCTTAATTGGATAGTTGCCATCCTTCTCCCTTAGCGGGCCTGTCTTTTCCATGCCTACAAAGGCTTGATTTTATTGCTTAATAGGAACAAGTTTGTCAACTCAAAACAAAAAAATTTGTTATTACTTTGAAAATAAGTTCAATAGTCTTTTGATAATTTTTGGAATAAAATTACAGTAAGTGTTTCATTATTGTTCACAAGTGACATTACATATCACTCCTTTTTTTTTTTTTTTAAATCAAATAAATTATACACCACAAATGCTGAACTCAAACTTAGTGTAACCAATCATACCCCCTTAATTCTCATCAGGATGTTCAAAATGAATCAATTAAGAATGGCTGCAGGTAGAATTATCAAGAATGGCAACTTCATATAACCATAGAGTGAATAATAACCTAATATATTGTTTAATTGGCATTGTGTTATTGGAAAAAATAAATTGTATTAATTTTCATGAAAACCAACAGCTTTTAGAATAAGTAAACAAATTTGAAAAATAGATTTTCTTGAATATAAGTGGTTATCAAAATATAGCTGTTTACATTAAAAGTGACTAGACCATATATTCATGAGTATTAAAAGAAATAGTTGAGAAGAGTATAAAAGATACATAATTTAGATACAGCAGGTCACAATGTTTTTCTAAAAAGTTGCAAGGGGTATAACTCTGGATAAATATCGAGCATGTTGAATTCTATAAAGAGTGTTATTCCAATAGTATTTCCGTATCAGTGTAAAATTATATATTTATCCCATGGCTATATAATATCCCTAATAAAATAAGCAACACACATATACATATAATATAATATATAATACATATACATATAATACTGTATTGAGCACTTTTCTTATTCATTTTTGTCTTCAGTCATCCTTCGTTCAATCTTTGAAGAGTGCACAGCATC
>JAYKTE010011252.1:0-25512 GCA_036873565.1 Xipholeptos notoides
AAAAATTGAAAGGATTTGTTTTAAAGAACAGCGACAATGCACGTCGTTAATGTTTAATGAAACGTGTTTAAAAAATGGTTTGCTGCCAAAATATATATATATTTATATATATATATACACATGTGTATATATGAAGATAAATGAAAAGGTTCTGAGACAAATAGAAGAAAAATTTTATAAAAAAAAAAATTTTTCTGCATAAGATTCACCTAAATCAATACACTTCTGCAAGCGAGGTTTCCATTGAGAAATTCATTCTTGATAAAATTTTGTTGCTGCATTTTTGTTCAGATTGAATTTGTCATTTGTCTTAGAGCTATTTGATTCACCCTCGTATCTACACACGTATCTGTGTGTGTGTATGTATGTGTGTGTATATATATAAAATATATGTCTGTGTGTGTATATATGATGCTTATATGTGTTTGTGTTATATATATATATGTGTGTGTGTGTGTGTATACTTTATGTAGCCAAAAACAGAGTTAAAGAATGTTCATTTAATAAGCTGTTTCTCAAAAACAATGTTTTCATAAGTAGAAGATTAGAAAAGTTGATTTCCCATTAAACACATCAAACAAACAAACAAACCAGCATAGACAAAAACTTTAAAAATAAGTTCTAGCATTAAATGATTGGAAAGATTGATATACCGTGAAGCGAAGACATATAATTTTTTGTTTGAAATTGCATTACAAATAAACTAAAATGAAATGAAGGATAAAGACACCTTCATCTGTTTAGTTTGTTTTTGTTTCATATCTTCCCTTTTAGTCAGTTAATGCCGAAAAAAAATGGTTCTGATAAAATGTCTTTCTTCGGCCAAGAAGAACAGTAGTTGTAATATTTTACACATAGCTAGAAGGAATAGGAAGATCATGCCTTTCCCAATGGGTATTAATGAGTAAATTGGTGTGATATTATGATTCTGAAGTCCAGTAAGTTTTGAATTACTGAATTTGATCTTAGAAGCTTCTCAGAATAAGTAATAACAGACAAAATTCATTATTTCGTAATTAATCTACAATAGTTTAGCAAAATTAATCTTTGCATGCTGTTTGAAAGATTTTGAATTTAATCCAGTTTTGCTAAAGATCAGTTCAACACTGCGGTCTTCCCCTCCCTCCCTCCCTCCACTGACACTCTCCCTCCCTCCCTATTGTAATATGATAATCATGTATTTGCTGCATTTGAAGGTCAAAAGTGAGGTTTTGAATTTTTCAAGTAAAGGCAGCTCTCCTTACTTAAAAGATTAATCTGGGACAATCTTTCAAGGTTCTCCTTCCCCCTTCATTCCGACCTTCTGCTAATCTCCCATTCTAAATCTGGATTTGTGCTGTCTATTAAGTTTAAATCTGTTAAAATATTGTGTTAGAAGGATAAAAAATATCAATTGAACGAAGAGGAGATAACTCTGTTGTTAAAAACCGCTTAAAATAATAATGAGAATTCTAAAAATGAATGGATTTTAGAATATGAAGTATTTTTTGTGTATTGAATTGGAATTATTTTCTAGGATTAAAATTTGTTTCTAAGTATGTCTACTTAAAATATATGATCCTAAAGTCTGTTTACATACATAATATGATAAAAGTGATTGTCAGACAAAACTGTTAACAGTAATAACAATATTTACAAATCTATCTATCTGATATATACTTTTTTTACATGCTCATCATATTTCCAGGCTTTATGTAATCATTGTTGCCCTTCACCTAGATCAGTTATTCTCATTGAGTTGACTGGCCTCTAGGTTTTTGGGACCAGTGTTATCCTTGCACTTAGATAAGTTACTCCTCTGAGTTAATGTGCATCATCTGGCCGAAGCAGCTGAAAGTGAATGAAATGGATTTATACATATATATAAATATATGTACATACACACACAGTTATATTTCTCTACCCTATTCAATTTCTTGTATTGATATTTAGATTTGGCATTTAGGAATATCTGCATGGAATTTTTCACTTTGGAAAATGTAACAGTGGAGGTCACATTTGTTGAGTGAAATAACTTTTTTACTGATTCATGAAAAACTTGTGAATTCTAAATCCCTTCTATAAGAAGCAAATATTATAAATTGCAAGATCAATTGACTCTTTTTTTTTTTCTTTTTTTAAAGGAAATTTATTATAAGCAAATAAAATTTAGAAAATAAAGAATTCAGGAAAATAATTTGACTCCAAGCTCATGCTATCTTGTGTTTGAAAAAGTTTTTTTTTAATTCATAAAACAAATAAGAAACCAACCTTAAAATTCATTATCAACATCAATCAGATCATATATCTTTTAACGTTGTGATGAGAGTTTCAAAAGAGCCTTGTACTCCATCATGGCTAATCTGAACTACAGTAAATGTTTGGAATAAGTAAATAAAGTATGCCCATGGCAATTGTCTAACAGTGTTGCGATTGCTTGTATTTTTCATTTCCCCCACTTTTGCTGAGAGTCAAGTTTCACTTGATTTTTAAATAATTTCTGTTTTAAGTAACCACCAACTAAAAATTGGCATGAAACATAAAAAAGCTTGAAAATTTATTGCTCAAATTTTCTTTTAATTATTCTATCTATGAAGTCGTTTTTTTTTACCTTCTTCACAGATATAAGAGTATTGATTGCATCAGAGCAGTTGGGATCATTCAACTATTCAAAATCCAGTTATTTCCTAGATTTGTACATGTGTATCATGGGTAATAATATCTAGAAAATTGTAATAAAATTAAGTTTTAATAAATTTTTTTGAAAATTTCAGTGAATTGGATGACACTTAGAATTGCAATTTAGGGATTTGATTAAAATAAATGTGTTTTGTGCAACTGAATTTTTGCCTAAGGAATATCTTTTGATAAAAACAATTGGAATTTCTTCTCATATTGTTCGGCTTTGTTTATAGATAAGAATTTGAGGAATAGATTATGATTGATAAATATATATAAAAAATTATATACGACTTTACAATTGAGTTCTGTTAATGTAGAATTGATTATTAAATAATTGTGCTTGTGACCGACGTGGACAACCCCCTTCATAGAATCTTCGTTCTCGAAGTCCAGCCAAGATGAAGAAGAATTGTGAACAACATTGTTTCAGTGTGTATACATTTTTGTTACAAGTAATCATCAAAAAACAATGCCTTAAATAAACTTTGATTTGGCCTTCAACAAAAAGTGTGATAACACTCAAATATGTTGTCTTAAAAGCCAAGGTTCTTAACACACAGGTTCTATCTGTTATATTTGATAGCCTAGAATGTGTGAACTGAAGAGTCAGAGCTTTACAGTACCTATGAATCTTTTAAGACCATATCATCAAATGAATTGATAAATAAACACTTTAAAGATCACAACATCTTAATGATCGCCATTAACAAATTAAATGAGCTTGCTCCAAATAACAGAAAAGTTCAAATTGGTTAAAACAATACTTTGCACAGTCTGCAGTCTGTGAAACAAGTAATTGTTGATGATAAAGCAAGATTGTTATAATTTTTGCCATCGTGGGAGTACTTGATTAAACTGAAACATAAATAAAAAAAAATAATTCCTTTTATTAAATCTTTATTATCTGTGCGTACAGGTGCGCACACACGCTGAAAAAAAAGGGAAATAACTATTATCAGAGAATAAACAGAATTACGTCCCCTGAACACAACTCTGGTTGGCAATTAAAAAAACACTCACAATACCAAAGCTCTAATAGTATGTGCGTATGTGATTGAAGATTCTCTTCAAATTTGTTTTTACTTCATTACGGTCTTTACACTATTTCTTCTCACATGTATCTATACTTATTTCGTAATAATGCTGCTATACTTAATGTAATTAATTCATTTATATCCTCTATAATTCACACCACTTTACCTAGGCCATAATCTACTGTGAATTTTCCATTATAGGCATTTTTTTAATACCCTTTTCTGTTGTCTGGGATCGATAATTAAAGGTTGTGTTCTTAACAAATAAATATGGAGGAACTTGGCATCAGAATAAAACTTTAGTCAAAATTGTTTATTCTTTAAACAAGTTTGTATTGTCAGAATGAAATTGTTCTCATCACCCACCTCGATTATTAGCTTGTAATCATCTACAACCTTCATGTTCTCTGTAATGGTGGGTCTTTACAATATCTAAGATTGTTTTTATTAAACCTAGAAACAAATTTTTAAATATTATTGTAAAGGGGTTATTCCTATTATCTTGCAATATTTCTTCGATTATTAGTGGTTTTATTTTGGTCACCGCAGTAGCAGAAAAGCTTCTTAAGATTAAGATGCTGCTTGTCTGTGACTAGATAGAAAAAATATCTATTGAAGCCTAAAATCCACGAGGGTGATAAAAAGGAACGAAACTTGCTACTTATCTTTCAAAAGGAGGCTAAATCAGCAGAACCCAATATTATCTTGAAGGACAGGAAGGCGACTTCTGTCTTTATTATAGTTTAACCCCTACACATCCCTCTTGATTTTTCTTCTTACTTTTTTTTCTTTCAATGCATTTTTTATTGACCTTGAAGAAATTGCCTTGTACCTTCCTTTAACTGCTATCATTGGTGGCATTTCAATGAATTAATAATCTGCATGAAAATACTGATTCATGGTTAGTTAGTTAATAAACAATTCAGCAATTTGTATGCTTATCCACTTTGAAGTTAACCTCTATTTTACTTATATATATATGCATCTACACGAGTTCAAATCTCAGTGAAAACCATTGCATTCACTTTCAACTGTCTCGGGCAAATAAGGCTCGTTAACTCGGGAGAGTAACTCATCTAGGTGAAGGGTAACACTGATTACAAAAGCCCAGGAATGAGCACATAAAAATGGCCTTGTGTCTAACTGGGGTACGTGCTCGACCAAGTAAATATAATATATGCATCTACACATTAACAGTTATAAGTGACATAGAAACATTAACATGACCTGTGTGAATTTATTAGAATTTTGATTATTCTCTTTATTCAAGTTATTTGAACTTCTACTCTCATCTTCAGTGTTATCTTAACT
This sequence comes from Xipholeptos notoides, assembly GCA_036873565.1. Taxonomy (NCBI): domain Eukaryota; kingdom Metazoa; phylum Mollusca; class Cephalopoda; family Idiosepiidae; genus Xipholeptos; species Xipholeptos notoides. Next base: position 5,007 of record JAYKTE010011252.1, read on the forward strand.
ACATTTCTAATAAGATTCATGATGTGTTAATCTTAGTAGCTGATTAATACAAGACATTCATTTGGAGGTAAGAAGTTCAATCCTAGCTGCAGGTGAAAATATCTTTTGTAGATTGACATAGTACATGATAACACTTATGAAATGTGGGCAGTCTTTCCCTGTGGATAAAGTAAATGGTTAAGTTTGTAGATCTGAGAAGGCTTCAGATTTTGATATGAAAGCTCCTGAGTTTGAGTAATAATTAAAGAAGGCTGAAGAGCGCATCAGCTGAAACCTGTTATTTGGTTTGTGACATGTTTCATTTGGATAGCCAACTATCATGCTTGAATTTCATAAAATACTAATCTGATTCATTTTTCACTTCCACCTAAAGTCTAGATCTTAAAGTATCAAAGATTTGACTGAACATGAAATGAAAAGGTTTTGTAAACTATTTGTTTGTCCTAAAGAATACAGTCAGTTATTTGTTAAACCAGTAATACATTTATTGTATTGACAAGAGTTTTTGGTTTTGTTATGTTTTGTTTCATTTGTATAATTGTTGGATTTGTTAGACCTTTTTTGATGTTAATAGTCTCATTTAGGTTGGTGATCAATTTTATATGAGATGATAAATCAATATTTGTTTATAAATTAGAATCAGGCAGACTTATGTGTGCATACATGTAGATATTCAAAGTTGCACACAATACATAAAAACACATATGAATACACACACATATATAATTTATATATATATATATATATATATATATATACACGCACGCACACACACACACACACATGAAACTCAACTATTCAATTCTATGATTGTTTATTTCTTCTTTTTCTTTTTCATAATGCGTCTACTAAGTTCTTGTTCCGATCAATATTTGGATATTGTTCAATTCAGACTTTTATATATATATAGGAGGTGGCTTCACCCACTCACTGTTGCTGCAAAATAGATTCCTACCCTCCACTAGATAATCAATCAGTGAAGCAACCAGATTTTTACCAGAAATTAAGATGAAATTTGAATAAAACAGTGTTATTAACATGATTCAGACAATTGTTTTCTTCTTCATTAAAATATAGAAAAAATGTCCTTTATTTACTTGAAATTTTAACTTAAAACTCGAAAAATAACATTATTTGATTATTTTAACTTTTCATCTCAACTTTACTACTATTTTTATATTTCTTTATTTGTCTGATATTTTGAAAATAGGGTTGTTATTTAATGTATATTATTTATATTAATCTAGGGACTTTTGTTCTCATCTTTACTCATATGTAGATTTTTTCATGTAACTTGCACTCCAGTCAATCATCTTCTGGTGACATTTTTTTTATCTAACTTTCTTTGTTCAAGACAATTATCTGGAGGTTACAGATTAAAATATATCCATAAGTAAAAAAATTAAAAATATTGTATAATGCTAAAAATATTGTCTAATTTCTAATTCTAGAAACAAACTTCTATGATTCCAATTCAATAGCTCATTGGTTAATACCAAGCTTTTTTTCAGCTCAAAAATAAATTGGAACTATCTCAACAAAATATAAGGAGAGGTTTCTTACAAAAACCAGAGAATATGATTCTAAACTTCAACCCCTAACGTGTGGTATATCCTACTCCTCTATATGGGTTGACTTTTTCTTCCTCTATATCTGCTACTTAGCACTACTTCTTCAGTAGCATATATTCAATGGACATCATATGTATACACTCCATATTCATTTTAAATGAGTGAGTGACTTAATTCAAGTTCTCTCTCAATTTAATAAAAGTATTTGTTGTCTTTTATAAAACTAAATGTAGTATTGGTTGTATTTGATTGTTTCAATACTTTTGATTATAACTAACCCTTACAAATCTCAAAGAAAGCCACTATAAATCTGTCATAACATGACTAGTATTGGTGCTTTCCCAAACCTAGCTAAGTCTTATAACACTAGACAGACACTGATAATATTTTTGTTTGTTATATCAGTAGAATAAATTGTAATTAGTTTTCTTTATTTAAAGATCTATAACACCCCTTATTGGATATTAATGCTAGATCTTTTTCTTTTATAAGAATTATTTAAAATCAATTCATACATAGACCAACATTTTTTAGTGGTAATAAACAAAATACATAATTGTGTATTATTTCATGCCAGCTAACAAACCATTTTACACCTGGTTTCATTTTATTAGACTGCATTAATGTGAGTGCAAGATGACTATTCAGGATTATGTTATTTGGAGCTAACAAAGATCTAATTTTTATTCATGAATACTAGTTGGATACTGTTTGACTTTTTTGTTTTTTCAAAATTTTATTTCTGTCCCCATCCAGGCAAACAATGCTTCTTCGTACTGCGTCAACGTTACTGGACTGTCCAAGGTCTTGCTGCTGTTGGTCATGATGTTAGCAAGCAGATGGTCAAATTTATTGCAGGGTGAGCTTTTCTTTTTTTTTTTTTTTTGGACATTATCATAATAATTATTATGAATATTAAATATATTTGCTTCTCTGAATTTTTGAAAATGAGTCTTGATGATGATTATTTAAAGTAATTGTTTCTCTATTCCCATCTTTATTGTTACATTAACAACTTTTTGGCCAATGTGTCCTTTTTCAGATATTACTTGCAAATGCTGAAGCAGTTCTAGATATTATTTTTTATGTGTTCCAAGTAACATTCTCCTAGTAAATACATGTTCAATACTTACTGTGGGAACATAAATTTCTAATGATAGTCTTAGGGCCCAATTAAAGCTTAACAAATGTGTAAAGTCTATCCCTGTGGATTGAATAAAGTGTTTGGTTTGCAATTTCAAGGAAATTCTTCAGATTGGTATGAAGACTCCAGGGTTTGTTTAGTAATCCATAAGCAAAATTGAAGGACATATTGGCTAAAATATACTGAAAGTAACAATAAAGATGAGATTAAAATTCTGAATGATTTCAATATTATTAATGTTATTATTCTCATTATTATAAAGCTACAGATCTGAGTTGTATTTTCAGATTTGTCACTATTCACTCACAAATTTTATGATGTGTAGTATCCTTATTATCAGATATTTTTGAAAATTCAAATAACTTGAATTAGTTTAACCATCAAATTTTATCCAAAAAATTAGACAAATAAAGAAATGTTGATTATATGAAAATAAAGACAACAAAATCTCTGAATGACATAAAGAATATAAGTTATCAATCCTCCTAAAAAAAAGGTTAAGATAATAAGAAAACTTTGTCTACATACCAATCCAGATGATGTAATAAAAGTCAAAATCCTATTCAAATTAGTGTGAAAAAATTGTAAATAGACAAGGAAAACATTTCTTGGTAAATTTAGCTTAGGCTTGTAATTATATCCTAAATACGCTTTGCATTGGTTTAAGACTCTTTCAAAATCAGACAGTTTTTTTTTATAGACAAATGTATTTATCATCAGCAACTAGGAGAGCAACCACAACACATATATAGCTGTATAATAGTAATAATGATAATTATGATGATAATAATCTAAGAAATATGGATAGTGGATAATTATTTTCTTGTGATTTTTGCTTTTGTTTTTTAGGATCAGCAAAGAATCTATTGTTGATATTGAGGCTTATGTACGAACAGTACCTCAGAAGGTTGAAGCCTGTACCCAGCAAGATGTAGAGCTTCATGCCCTTCAGGTCTATCTTTTTTTTATTTCCTATTTATTTGTTTTCAATTCCAAAATTAAATTCTGTTCAATGAGTTTGGTTCTAAATAACAAAATTTTATAGTTCTAGAGTTTGATAGAGAGATGAAAAAAAATCTTTTGTTTATAACTGATAAGAACAATAATCCAAATACAGAGATCCTGCTCTATTCAACCCTCATTGTCTGTAACCATCTGTTATTAATGACTGATTTTCTATGCATAAACAATTTAAATAGGTTTAGTATGAGATGTAAGTGAGCATCAATCTATTGTATCAAACCAGTTTTTGATGGCACTAGGAGTCGTTGCTTACAACAGGATCCACTCTAATACAAATTGTTTAACCTCATCTCAGAAATCCTAAAAGATTCTGTAAAGGTTTAAATGAAAATGAAAATGGCTTTATTATAAATTTGAAACAATATTCCATTACTATTATTAGATCCAAATTGTATTGATTAATTTATATGCTTTTTAATCTAAATATTATCTCTTTACAATTATATCTTCCAAAACAAAATTTTACTGAGATTTTGTAGATAGTTTTTTTTAATTAAAGATTCATGAACATTTTACCCAAAGATATGAATAATCTAAATGTGGCCTTTCTTGGATTTTGCCTTTAATCATTTACCTTCTTTTTTGTTTCAAGTATTTTGAGACATGTTCTATCTTAAAGATTAACACCTGGTATAATTCATTGCAAAAACTGAGTGGTTATTTTTTTTTAATCTAAAGGATATCTTAAAATAGACCTTTAGTTTGGCCATTAATTTACACCTTTCATTCACCTCTTGAACAGAATGACATGGTTTCAAATATGATAAATTTGAGGCTTTACAATCTTAAACATTTTCATCATATTAAGATAAGCTCATGTTCATAGAAGTGTTTGATTAATGTAGATGAGATATGTATAATTTAATAAAATTTAATAGAATAATTAAAGTTTAATTTTCAGTTATGAATCCAGAGATATTTTTGCAATGTAAATTCTTTTTTTGTATTCTTCCCTTTTAGGTGTGGGTAGTAAGTGCTGCTGCACAGCAACTTCCAATGTTGGTAGAAGATGCTTCTAGACCAGAAACTGATGTGAGTTTATTTCAGATTATTCTTTCATATTTTTACATTATAATGTAATATCATGTCTATGAAAGCCATTCTTGATGCATACATACCATACCCTCTGCAAAACAAACTCATTTTTCCTTTCCATGAGAAAAAGACTTGAAAATAACATTCATTAAACAAACCAACCTACTAATCTCCCTTCCACTCATTAACTTACAAAATTGATAAATATACAAAATTATGCATACATACACATATATATATATACGTGTGTGTATGTATATACAGGGAAAGAGAAAAAAAGAGGTTTGAAAATACAAAAGAATATAATGTAAAAATAAAAGCGCTTTTGATTTATAACATCTAATCAGGGGAGATAACTATTTAATATACTTCGAATAGGTAATTGCAATCAAACAAAGAAATAGAAGTCGAACAGCAAATATATAATAAGAATATAAAATTTCACTTGATTAAAATATAAAGGAAAACAAACTTATTGTAGAAAACAATTGAAAGATGTAAAAATTTAGGAATGTGTAAAAGGGTTTATGTATTTTTGATAAAGAATTTTTACAGGATGATTTTTACAAGGAAGATCAGCGCATATTTCCTCTGGGGGTGGGTAGCTTTTATGACCAACATATGTTATATAGATAATCTTTAGTAAGTCCAGAGCAAATTAATAATTACAATGAAAATAAAAATAAAATATGTTGAAATGACTGTGAAGAGCAAATTAAAAATGACTCTTAATTGAACCAAAACAGATTTATAAAAGAAATGTTTTTACTAAAAATTTGAAAATTAAGACATTATTTTGACACCACAAAAATATCAGGGTGCAGTTTTGATTCTAACTATGAACAAAAAATCTGAAGAAGGTCAAAGGATAAACTGGCTGAAAAATACAAAGATGAGGACCATAAAAAATATACAATCATTGCCTCACTTCAAGGATTCCAGAAAACAATAGCTTGTAGAAATTATGCTTAATTTTATATAGTTTATGTATGTGCTTAACACTTAGATACATGTTTCTTAAAAAAAAACCTCTTGCTTTCAATTTTTTCTTAGCTATTTTACTTACATTACTATTTTCTTTCTTCTCTAATCTTGCCTTTTATTATTAATAATTTTCAGGAATTAGCTAAAGTTAATCAGGATACTCGACTTGACAATAGAGTTCTTGACTTGCGTACAACAACAAGTCAAGCAATTTTTAAACTTCAGGCTGGTATCTGTGGTCTTTTCAGAAAATACCTTACACAGGAAGGATTTGTTGAAATACATACCCCTAAAATTATTTCTGGTGAGTTTAAATATGATTTTTTTTTTTTCTAATTTAAAAAAAATCTTTTTTTTTTTATGGAATTGATGTTACTTGTAACTTTTGGGTTTCACCATAAATCAATCATGGATGGCAATTAGGATAACAAAACTTTAAAAACTTTGAATTCATAAAAAAAACACTTCCTTTACAAGAACTTGCATTTGATTTATCAAATTATAAGAAAGAACGAGTCCCTTGAAATTCTGATGAAATCATGCTTGTGCAGAACCCATGATAGTATTTATGAAAATCAGGCATTTATAGTTATAAGTCTTAATAATCTATAATTCTGTCTATTTTGCTCTTAATATAAACATATAATGAAAATATCAATGATAAGTTTTATTAGTTTCTACATGTAATGCATTTAAACCTCTCACTTGTGATTAGAAAAAATCTTTGTCTACAAATTATTGCCAAATAATTTCTAGAAAGAAATTGTAAGGACAAAATTTCTACAAAGCATAAGATTCAGCAGGAATACTTTCAAATAGATATTTTTTATTATTTGAAATGAAAAAAGTATCTATATCTTAGTTTTATCTCTATTGTTCCAATTTAGTAAATGTTACTGTTGGTCTGTAATATTCAAAGCCTAGGCTAATCTATAGGAAAGCTAATATTATGGGTTATTCACATTTTTCATAAGAGAATTAAAAGTTTTAAATATAAACACTTGTTGGGGTGTTTTTCAAACTGGAAATATTGTTAGTTACTGAGGGTTACTAGCCATCTTTTTAAAATACGCTATTCCTTTTAAATACTAAAAACTAAAAAAAAGTTTTTGTCATCAATTATCAAAACTCACCACAAAAAGCTCTGGCAAATATAAGAACATTGTGTATGAAACAATAAAGATTAGAATAATAGTTGAAAAAATTATTAAAACTTATGAAAAACACAAATTATGAAGCCTCATTTAGAAAATTACTAGAAATTTTTCCATAGTGGAGGTAAAAAATAGTATTGACTTACAAAAAAGATTTTTTTCTTAAATCATTTTTGGCAGATTTGCAGTATAATTCGACTAAACTATATCTGACAATATTTTTTGGGTTTGAGACTATCTCGGACAGATAGACGCTAATCACCGTTTCAGATATAAGCATGTGATCCATTCTTATAAAGTTTTCATTGTTTGTGTTTTCATTTTTCTATTTATTTTTTTCGTTTTAATTATAAAGTTTTCATTATGGTGTTTTAATTAATTTTTCTATTTGTATTTTAAAGGTTTTCTATTTTTAAAAAAATATTTTAGAAATTTGCGCACGAGTGGAGTCACTTGACATTTAATGGCGATTACCGTCTATCTGTCCCAGATAGTCTCAAACCTCAAAAATATCGTCAGATATAGTTTAGTCAAATTATACTGCAAACCTGCCTCATTTTTTGTACTATTTTTTTTCTTTGTCCTTTGGAATTTTAGTTTTTAAGATTTTCATTTTGACTGTTTTTTTTCTTTAAATTTTTTTAGCTGCTTCTGAAGGTGGGGCTAATGTATTTGAAGTTACTTACTTTAAAACTTCTGCCTACTTAGCTCAATCACCACAACTTTATAAGCAAATGGCTATTTGTTCAGACTTTGATAAGGTCTTCACAGTTGGTGCAGGTAAATAATAACATTTTTCATTCAATTTGATTTTTGTTTTTTTTACTAGTTTGCTCTATTGCATAAAGCTAAAGTCTTAAATTTGCAAATTGTAGTATACAAGTTTGAATCCAAGCTTGTTTATTGCAATTGTTTAAAAGCTAATTGTCTTGGGAAAAGTATGACACTCTCAGCAATGGTGTTAGGTAAATAAAAGCATCTTAATATAGACGCCTCTTTTCCATTTACATCCTTTTAATTCTAAATATCATTTTGAAGTTTAGAATAAATTTAATCAAAATTCATTTTAGCTTACAATTAATTAAAAACTTCAGACAGTGTAACGATTCATTTATCACAAAGTTGTAAATCGGCTTTGAAAGCTAATATTTAAATCAGCCTCAATCTAAAAATGGCCATTCTTTACAAGTTTGAATTATTATAAATAATGCTTGTAGTAGAATGTCAGACCATGAAGTAATTTAGCTTCTTGGTGTCAATTTCGATAAGCATTAAATTTGAAAAAAATAAATTGAAAACCTTCAAATGTTATAAAACTTATTTGTTCTCATTTTTCTAACATGTTCTTTCAATTTCTTGAAGTTTTTCGTGCTGAAGATTCAAATACGCATCGTCATTTGACTGAATTTGTTGGTCTTGACTTAGAAATGGCCTTTAAGTATCATTACCATGAAGTAGTGGATACTATTGGCAATTTATTTGTTTCCATCTTTAAAGGACTTCGAGATGAGTAAGTATTTTTTTATGGCTTCCTTTTCCTACTTTCTTCTATGGGTAACATAGCATTTATGTATGAAAACCAAACTTTTCTGACTTGAAAAGGTAAGCCCTTAATAACTTATGATCTTTTAAATTTATCTAGTACTCTTTAAAACTAATTGAATGTAATAATAACAATACTAAGATTAAACCATTGTTTATTGGTTTGTGTATATAATTTGTTTATGAACACAAAAAAATGTTTGTTTACAAATAATATTTTCAATTCAAATTTTATTTTATTTATTTTTTTTACTTTTCTAACAATTTAATTATTATTTAAAAAAAAAGAAAGAAAAGAAACAACAATTCTAAATCTGCTGTTACCTAACCGGGCTCATTTATCCCAATTTTCTGGACTGCTTTCTTTTCTAAACCTACCAGACCTACCATAATGTACATTTACCTACTTTAACTTCTGAACGCTATACTTGTCTATTGATATCTGACCCTATTTATTTTCCTTTTACCTATGAATCAAAACTGCCAAAGAATGGTCTGGTTTTTGCAAAAGTTTCTATACATAACCAGGCATTTGCTTTCTTCTTTTTCAAAGTCAATGAAATCACATTTTCTAGTCTATTACTAAATAAACCTCATTTATTGATAAACTTAAAGATATAAATCTTTTCTAAGATTTGGATGATATTATATTTCAATGTAGGTTAAAATTTAATCTGAAATTTTGTCTTTTGAAATAAATGTAATTCCTAATTCAAACTGATTGTTTTTTACTTGAGTTTATTTATTTTGTGTTTTTTAGGTTTGCAGAAGAAATTGCAACTATTAACAAACAATTTCCAGCAGAACCATTTAAGTTCTTGGAACCAAGGTCAGAATCTTCCTAAGGATTTTAAGTTCTGTTTGGAATCAAGATAGAACACTTTTACTGTTTCAATTATCTTTGTAACTAAACTAATATTTATTAAGGTTGATATATCTATAAACAAAAGCAACATAACCGTAAATAAGATTTTTATACCCTTTTTAATTTTCCTTTTCTTACTCAAAGACATTTAAGTAAATATTGAGTCTAGTAATTCTTCAAAGAAATCTATAAAGGTTTTTGGGGGTATGAGGGACTGACTCAAAGAGTTTTCTTTTCTTATCATTATTTTATTTTTCTAAGAAATGAAATCTTGTGATTATCAAATTGAAAAATCTCTTATTTTTGTTTATTTTCAAGATTTTCCAAAGAAAAATTTAACTTAAAAGATTATTGTAATCTTCCAAAGTTAAATTTTTCTTTTGAATTACTTAAATTATTCAAACTCTTGTTCTCAGTTTCATTAATGTGAGATTTTGAGATTATACTTGATAATTAGTATTATTTACCTTATTTTAACGTTTGTTCCCATTTGATTGTTATGTACACAACATTTCTTTACTTGTATCGATTTCTTTGATGAGATTTGATTATAGCAAATTATTCTGACATATTTTTTTCAACATTATTATAATATACACCTAACATTTTAAGTCAAGATTTTCTAGATCAGCAAGTGAAGAAAGCAGGATGCAACATTTGCTGAAATGTTATATTAACAATAAAGCTGTGAATAAAAGTGCAAATAGTTTAGATATTTCTTATTATCAAGCATCATTTAAAACATTTAGACAAACGAAGAATCATAGTGTATAAGACAGTTGAGATAACTTTAAAAGTTTGAATGATCTAAATAAGACTAATTATCAAGACTCATCAAAAATTGAATTCTAAAATATTTTCCTGAAGTACATTTAGAGCTTCATTTGAGTTATTAGTGTTTTTTGTTTTTTTTAATCAATTCAGTAATCTGAAATCGTTTTTATTTTGAAGTCTTCGTCTTGAATATCCTGAAGCAGTTCAGATGTTACGTAACAATGGAGTAGAAATGGATGATGAAGAAGATTTATCTACACCCAATGAAAAATTGTTAGGAAAACTAGTAAAAGCTAAGGTAAGTCACTTGTTTGAATTTGAAAATGAGTTTTGATTATTAGCTTCTATAAACCAATATCTAGAACTGCTGTTCTATGGTGTAGCGGCTGTAGATGATGGTTTATAGAAGCTGTAAGTAACCTTCATTTGGAGAGTACAGCTTCAATCATGACAGATGGCAGAAATAGCTTAGATAACTTAAAATAAATTGACATTCCACCAGTTAGTGGATATGAGATGTGGATTGGTTATCCTTGTGGATTGAATAAAGGATTTTATTTGCTTTTCAATTCAGCATGAAATTTTCTGAGTAACACCTAAAGAAGGCCAAAGCTGAAACATGAAAGTAACAATAAAAATGAAAATAGAAGTCTGAATAATTTAAATAGAAATAATACTCTTTTAAAAAAATCGTTAATTTTAAGAGAAAATGATATTAAAAAAATATATTATTTAACATCAAAATTTATCAGTCATGAAAGACTATAACTGCTTGAACCATAATGATGATACACATTTTAAACATTATTTTATCAGATTATCAGATTACACATAGAACTAAGTATATTTTACATGTTATCTAAGAATTGAATATCACATCCTTGAGATGGTGACCATCCTGATAAAGATATTTGACTGCTCGATTTCTCATATGTTAAGTTTGGTTTAGCAAATTAACTTGAATAACTGTTATTTCTCTACAGATGCTTTCTTTCAATTCAGCTGTTGGGTGCAAACCTGCTGGTGTAGATTTGATCTTTCAGGTATCTCTACAGAAAAGTCCAGGTTATTTAAAATATCTCCTACCATTATGGTCCACCCTGTAAAATGTATAATATTTAATAATCAAACAGTTGGATTCAATTTGTAAGAAGTTTTAATCATAAAATAATTGTTTTCAAAATGTTGTTTTTCATTGAACAGCAGTGTAAAGTTTCCAGCTTATTGTACTTACATTTTTGTCACCAATTTACTCAGGTAGTTCTGTTTTGTTTTGTTTTGTTTTGTTTAGTATGATACAGATTTTTATATTTTGGATAAATATCCTCTGGCCATTCGTCCCTTTTACACGATGCCTGACCCTAACAATGCCGTGAGTGACACTTATTTATTCTCTCTTAATTTATCCCTACATCTGTTTGCTTTATGTTCTGATTTGTGGGCCAGCCTGAATGTGGTACCTTATTATAAGCCTTACTTCTTATTTACATTTTAAATATTCCAACTGCCAAAAACCAAATGTCTCTTTAGACTTAATGTTACTTATGAATAAATAAAAGTTTATTTTTATGTAATTTTCAATTGCATATACTGTTCTATTAAGTTGTTAAAAATATCAACTTTTCTACAGAAATTAGAAAAAAAGAATCTAACACTCCTTTATTTCATGTTATTTGGATGAACAAATTTAAATATCAAGGACTCAAATGAGTTATACCCACTTTTATATTTAATTTAAGTTAGAAATTGAACCAATTTAAATGTCATGGACACAAACAAGTTATACCACTTTTAAATATCCATGAAATTTTTCATGGATCCAGCTAAATGTAATTATCAAGTCTCATTTCTTGTTAACTAGTTAAATTGGAAAAGAAGATTTGTTATCTCTTGACTCTTAGCATTGAGATCTCTTTCAAGTCCTAATTTAACCTGGATGACAACATCTGGACATTTTCTATGCCAGCATAGAAACTGTTCTATTTTCTATGGCATCATGGAGACTGTTAAAAAAAAAAACCCAACCTCTTCAATATATGATATAATATTATTTAGAATTAGTTTCTAATTAAAATCTTTTTCTTTATTCTTTTATTGAAGATCATTTATATATTTTCTTTTTGTATGTTTCCAGAAATCTTCTAATTCATATGACATGTTTATGAGGGGAGAAGAAATTCTGTCTGGTGCTCAGCGAATCCATGATGCTGATTTATTGACAGCTCGAGCTAAAGAACATGGAATTGGTAAGTGTATGCTGTATTCTACAATTTTTTTTTTTTTATTGCATTGGGCAATTGATAAGCATTTTGGGGAAATTGTTTAGACTGTGCTGTCACAGCAAATACTGCAATGCCCTTGGTGTGCTTTGTTTTTAATGCACTCAGAATAATCTTGGCTTTTTTAATTAAACAAGTACGTAATAGGATTAAAATAATTTATTTTTCAATTTAAAAAAAGTAAAGTTGGACATTTTCTGAGGAAAAAGAAGTTAATGAGACATTTTTGTATTTACAAAGAATTGAGGCAGATAAAAATAAAATTCCTTAAAGTTAACTATTTTTTCTATATCTTTCAATATCTAAGTGGAAATAAAATGGATGTCGTAAGTAGGTCTTAAGTCATTTTACATGATTATACTACTTTTTAGAAATAATATTTCAAAGATTTTTGTTTAGTCCTATCAAATTCTGTTGAAATTACTTCTTCTAGATAAAAAACAACTTGATAATTTTGGTAAATTCTAGAAAAAATTCCTAAAATTGAATTCTTATAAACTGACTTAGTCTACAATTTATATTATTTGAATAACCATTATCATCATCATCATCCTAATTTTTTCATCAATACCTATATTGTTTGATGTATTTAAAGATTACCACAGTTTATTTAGCCAAAGAAAGGTGAAGTTAATTGCCTCTAAAGAGGCAACATCAAAATTACCATCACTGCATAACTTTCACAAGTTTTTCATAAACTGAAAGTATTTATTGCATTTGCAGAGAAACAAACATTACTTATGATATTCTTGTAATAGAAAATTAATTAATTTTTTGATTCTCTTGTTCTCTAGATTTGGAGAAAATTAAGGCTTACATTGATTCTTTCCGCTATGGAGCTCCTCCCCATGCAGGGGGTGGAATTGGTAAGTTTTTTTTCTTAATCCTTTTTTTTTCTCCTGCGTATATACTGCTGTGGTTGGCCACTGATGATCAAGAATGATCATGAATATTTAATAAAAACAAATAATTCTTATGTTGATATCAACATTGGGAATGACAACTGAGGGTTACCATTATATCAAATAGATCTACTCCTAGAATTTCTATTTTTATGAAAATATTGTTTATTATTCTAATGCTGAAGATTGAGGAGTTGTGGTATTAAATTTAAATAAACTGCAATGACACACACACTTTTCAAGGCAGATGGGGATGGAGAACAGGATTCAGAACTTTTGCACCAAATATAGGCTGTGTTGTCATCAAAAAGAAAAATCACTCTTACTGGCCTATAAAAGAGATGGGTGTAATCTTTTGAAAAAAATTGTGTATAAAATCAAAATAACATTCTGTTGCTTTAGTTAATTTGTTATTTCAGCCTTAATCCATAAATTGAATGCTGAAATTTGGCTAGCTTTGTCTCAAAATCTAATCTATTATATTTCAGCTTGTTATTTAATGCAACAATACTCATGGTCATCAATGATAGTTTATTGTTTTGTTATAATTAAATTCTCTCAAATGTGCAACATCTGGGATAGGAAAAAAATAGTATGATGTTCTGAGGAGTATTGGCATTTATTTGCCTCTTTTTTTATTCCACCTTAAGTATAGGTCACCAAACAAAAAATCTAGAATGATGTAGACCTTTGGGTCAGGCAACTTAATGAGTTTTGTTACTGGGGAGATATGAGCCCATAGTTAGATTGCCTGATGGAAATAAATTTCATCCCTGTTTATTAAATAAAAAGAAAGAAGGAAAAAAACATAGAGAGAAAAGAGGATATAAATTATACACAGGGTTGGACCTTAGCTTTTATGGTTTTTAAACTTTACTTGTCATTTTATGCTTAATATTATATCCTATAAAGTACTTGTTTAGTGAGATTTCTATAATTATAGTTAACTTGTTTTGAATTGATGTTAGTGAGGCTTTATGTATTTTATGTCTTCAGTTTGATCTACAGGAATTGATAATTGTTTACTCTCATTAAGTGCAATTTCAGATGTGTTACATCTTCTAGTTTCAGATGTGTTACATCTTCTAGTTTCAGATGTGTTACATCTTTCAGATCTGTTACATCTTCTAGTTTCAGATCTGTTACATCTTTCAGATCTGTTACATCTTCTAGTTTCAGATCTGTTACATCTTCTAGTTTAAGATCTTTTACATCTTTCAGATCTGTTACATCTTCTAGTTTCAGATCTGTTACATCTTTCAGATCTGTTACATCTTTCAGATTCAGATCTGTTACATCTTTTAGTTTCAGATCTGTTACATCTTTCAGATCTGTTACATCTTCTAGTTTCAGATCTGTTACATCTTCTAGTTTCAGATCTGTTACATCTTTCAGATTCAGATGTGTTACATCTTTCAGATCTGTTACATCTTTTAGTTTCAGATCTGTTATATCTTTCTGTTTTTTAGCAATAAAACCTATTCCAAAAGCTTTATTTTTGCAACTTCAATTTTTAGATTAAATTTCTATTTTTTGCAAATTATAATCTGGGAAGGCCCTGTGGTGCAGTAGATAAGTACTAAGACTTTGTAATTATAATATGTGAGTTTATACCTTAGTCATTTACTACTTTCACCTTTGGGTTAATACCCTTTGGAAAGGTACAAATCCTTAATATTCCTTCCTGCTATGGGTTGGAGGGTACGATTTGTGTTATTTAAAGAATGTATTGATATGTTGAAAGAAAAATATCAAAAATCATTATACAATACTTTTTGTGGCCAAACACATTGATATGTTATCAAAAAACCAATTTAATTTTTTTTTTAAATTATTTTACAGGTTGTGAGCGTGTCACTATGCTTTACCTGGGGTTGGACAACATAAGGAAAACCTCCTTGTATCCTCGTGACCCGAAAAGGCTAACTCCTTAAATATGCGAAACAAGACATTCACAGATTGAAAAGAAAAAAATCAAATTCTATTTTTAAACTATTTTCTTTGATGTGTAATGGAAATGGGAAAAAATGGTATAACCAAATACCATATAAATAAATTCATAATCAAATAAAAAGAATTGAAAAGTAAAAAGCATGTCAATATGGCTTGATATGACTTCCAAAAATTTGTCTAAAAACCCATCATGTCTTTTTTTGAATACTTTTTATTTTATATTTTGTTTTTCTTCTTCTTTGAAAAAAATATCACATTTATCTAGATTGTTACATAAGTTTGTTTTTCTAATACTCTGTTGTTTGTACGAAGCTGACGAAGAATCATTCTTGGCAGGTTCTGCTTTATTGTTGAAAAACAATTTCCATCTCCTTCGACTTGTGATGAAGCGATTTCCATACATTACAAAAGTCCTCAGCAACCTTTGAGGGTTCTTGACTTTGATTGAATGCCAGTGGGGCAGCAAGCCAAACCCATTTTCATTTGTCTATTTTTTTGGAATCCTTTGAGATGAAGCTTCATAATCTGTGTACCCATTTTTGGAGAGTGTCGTCCTCATCATAATGTTGTTCTTTCAACATGTTTTGGCCTACTAATCCTCTGGCCTCTTGGGGCCCGTGGTGCAGTCATTGAGTCTCTATAACAATATCAGACACTGCCCACCTGGAACAGGTGGGCAGTGTCTGAAGTTAGCAGTCTCAGAGAATTAGTTGGCGAAAATGTGGGGAGACAACAACTACAGAGGGCAGTAATTACTGGGGATATAGTTCCAAGACTCAACATTCTTATCCAGTCACAGTTAATCACCTGAAGAATGCCAGAGGTTTATTTGGCCAAAATGTAATGAAACAACTATAAAGATGAGGACAACAGTCTGCAAAAATGGATATACATATTCTCATTTGACTGAACTTTTAAAATGAGGTGTGCTGACTTGTATTATTTAGAGTATTTAGAATGTTGTGTACTATTGATATTCAAGAAAATAATGCCTTAAAAAATATGTGAATTCTTTGTGCTGAAATATATTATCATTTCATTTTATTTTTTTTAAAACCTTTATCCTGCCAACCATAGAGTTTACTTTATGATTTAAATTTATTTTAGAAATTAATAGTTTATCATGGCTTGGAGACTGCATCTATAATTTTTGATACATACGATCCTCTTTTGTTGTTGAAGATATTCTGTTGATGATGAACTGCTCCCATATTGCAATATGCTTATTTCAGGTTTTTTAATTTTCATCTGTAAAAGCAGTGTTTTGAAGTTGTTCAAAAATTCTATTAATTTCACTTAAAGGAAAAATTGAAAGTTGTTTATAAGACCCTGGAATAAAATCAAGTTGGTTTAGTACAAATATGTAATGAAAATCGAATTTGGAATAAAATTACTTTTACGCACAAAACAATGGTTGGAAAAAGGTTAAGATGAAATTTGTAGCAATTTGAGATGCATAATTAAAAATTTTGAGTGATTCAAGAAAAATCATATGTAAAAATTATTTGTTGAAAAAATGTTTTAAATTAAGTTTTAAAGTGAATGAGTGCTTTTTTAGAAAATAAAAATGAAAAATGTTTGGATTTATTACATAAACTTACCAGATTTTTATAATTTTTTTTAATAATTAAAAAAAAATGTATTGATTTTTTCCTACAAATCTTTTTCTTGAACTTTCTTGAAAAAAATCATAACTTTTATTATGTCTTCATTTATTTGGAAGTTTTTTGAAGATTGAAAAACTGGGTAGAAAAATTAAGATTTTGATTTGAATTTGATAAAAAGAACTAAATAAGTTTAAAACATTTTTTGAGTCTTTTGAAAAAAATTTTCAATTTCATATTATTTTTACCATTGTCAAATAGTAAAAAACTATAACATTAATAAAATCTATTTAATACTTTTAAAATTAATGTTTTTTTTAAGAAATAATTTAGTTCATAATATGTGATCTAGATGTTGAAAATATATGACTTGTCCATATTGCATTCATTCATCAAGTCACTACAATTGTGGAGTTTGCATTTAAGTGAATTAACAAAATATAATAAAGGTAGCAATTTACTATTACTTCATATTTATTAATAATTAAATTGATAATTTTTCAAAACTTCATTCTTGACTTGATAATATTTTTGTACCTTTTACTTTATTTTTTCACTGTTCTAAGGAACTTTGAACAAACAGACACACACACACAAAATAAATGGTATTTTCAATAAGTTTAATTTTGATTGAATTTTTTCCAAGTTTTTTCAATTGTAATGTCAATTTTGAAGTATTTTTTAATTAAGGGTTTGCTTTATTTTAAAGTTTATTTCCTTTCCTTCTAATCAGATGGGTGACAAAATAATGATTTTTTTCTTGAAATATTTTTGTACACATTTAAATATTGAGAGGTGAGGATAAAAAGTGATTTCTCTGGAACGTATCTAGTGTTCTGCTGATAAATATTATTTCCCTACTAAAATAAAATAAACTACAAATTTTATGCTGTGCAATTTGTTATCATTCAATAAATCTTCATTAGAAAATCTTTTAGTTTGAATTTTTGAGAGGAAGCTTGATTACACCATTTTGATTATTTTCACTTTTGTCATATTCATTCTTTATTGTGTGTGAAGCTTCATAAATAGTATTATTAAGATTATTTGGACTTTTGTTCTCTTCTTGATTGTTAGATACAGGGTTTATTGTTTTTTAATCAGTGTTACTTGACAAGTACAGAAACATTAAAGCTAGAGATCTTGTTATATTCAGTAGTAGACAGAAAACTTTTAGTAAGTTCAGCTATTTCTGCTTCCTCCCAGGATTGAACCTGAATATCACTTAAAGTTTGTATAAACCAGTGGCCAGGCTTACTCTGCTATATGTCAGCTAAACTTAATAAATAGCATAGTGATTCTAATGGTAGGTGAAAACTGCTAAGAATATTTTAAATGCCTTGACATACTACCAAATTGCCATTTCTTGAATGAGGGCAGTTGACAACTGGATTAAATGATTTGGTCTGAAGTTCTGAGATAGTTTGAGGTGATGGCTCCTAAGTTTGTCAAATAATACCTGAGGAAGACTGAAGAGCACATTGACCAAAACGTTATGACTAATAGATGAAAATAAAAGTTCAAATAATTTGACTAATTAATGATCCCAGTGATCAAAACTCCTTTCCCTAATAAAGAGGGGCAATTTTTCATTAATTAAGCATTCTTGGTTGCTTTTTTTTAATCCAAACTCATTATTTTTAAATCTCTTTTTTTTTTTTATATATTCCTTGAAATTAGAAACATTTTCTTTTAAATTTCTGGTGAGCACACTTTTTAATTAAATAACATTTTGAATAATTATTCTGACAAAATTTTTCTTGAAATAAAAATAAAGTAAATTTTTAATTTTTTTTTAATGCTATTTTTCCTTCACAAACAAATACGATAGGCAGATTAAGAAAACTTGCAATTCCAATGAATAATGGCATTTATTAAAAGTAGCCAAATATTTCAAATAGCTACTAACTGCTATTTTTGTTCACTCACTAAATTATTTAAAGACAGTACTTATAGGTCAATCAATTAATTTCATATTTTACCCTTTGGACCCTGAGATGCTGATATATCGGCCCAGGAGACATAGTGCAAAATACGATATGGCCAATATTTCAGCCATCCATGGTCCTCTTGTAGAACGGCTCTGGTTGGCTAATTAGTAAATTTGCTAAGTCAGGGTCCAAAGGGTTAAAACCAACATATTTGTGTTAAAAATCTTGAAAGAAATCATTGTATTCCTTTTTTGAATTTTTATTCACAGATGAATAGCTGAACAAATGTTGATAATTAGCTCAAATCATGTATGGATTGATGTAACTACAACTGGTATGGAAAGCATTATTTTTAAGAAGTTTTAAATAGGAAGAAATATCTAAAAAAAAAAAGAATTCTCTCAATATGGTACACTTATTATCCTTGCTTTGTTAACACAATTAGTTTTAAGTTTTAAAGATGGAAAAAAAAAAGACTAACTTATAAGTGCTGTTTTTATAAGTTTGGGGAGTGAAACAAAACAAGGAATTGTTTGAAATATTTTATTAATTTCTAGGATCTCAAGTTTTCTTATCTTTTGATACACACTAATGAAATCTTTTCATACATTATAGAAGTGGAAATTCCAAAGTAAAACTTGAAATTGGAGGTTTTATTTATAACTTGTATATCCATGACATAAAAAATGGCAGCTTTGTTGCTTAAATAAATCTTATTTTCTTAGTCATGTTGGGCGTTTCTTTTTTTTTTTTTCATTTCTTCTTGAGGGCTGTCTTTCATTGTGCTATCTTTCTGGACATGGTAATGAAGAGAAATTATAATAAATTAAGACAAATCACTACTTCTGGAAAGAGGTGTCCACCCAGTGGTAGTTAAAAAAAAAGAAAAAAAAAGAATCGTGCCATACAATGCGTCACAATAAATAAAGGAAAGTGCTTACATAGCCAACTACTGTTGCTGCAAAATATAAAACTCTGCGATTTTTAAAAAAAATTTTGTCAGATTTTTAGAAACTTATGATGCTCAGGACATATGTCGTAGCAGTACTAGTAGTTGGTTTATACAAGTTATATAGAGGTTATAGGTTCAATCCTGGCTGTAAGTGAAATTAAATCAAGAATACCTAATATGCATTGACATGTTACCTGATAACGAAATGTTTACAGTTTACCTCCAAATAAAGGATCAAGTTCACAGCTCTAAGAATATTGTAAAGTTCGATTAATACCCGAAGCAGGCCAAAGGGCACATCGGCTCAAACGTATTGAAGATGAGAGTAGAAGTCCGAATGACTTGAATAAAGATAACTTATGAAAGTTTTGGTACTTGTGTACTATGAAATAAATTGTAATATGAGTAGTTTTGTGGTAAGTTGATCAAAAATGAATATAGAATTGTTTATAGCACTTTTGGGTGCTGGGTTGATTTTAAAGATGGAATACCTCCATGGAAGAGCCTCTCCTCCAGACAAACATCTCAATTTAAAGGTTGGGACTGAACTTATTGTCTGGTGCATGAAGTATCCCTAAAGGGGATTGCAAAAGGTGAAGAACATTTGCAAGTTTTACAGGATGTGTTATAATTCTTTTTTTTTGGGGGGGGCAGCGAGGTTGGAACAGTGGGAAAAGCTTAGTCTTTGGATACTTAATACACGAGTTCAAATCCCCGTGAAAACCATTGCATTCACTTTCAACTGTCTCGGGCAGATGAGGCTCGTTAACTCGGGAGAGTAACTCATCTAGGT
>JAYKTE010011253.1:0-15962 GCA_036873565.1 Xipholeptos notoides
ATTTAAGTACAGGGATACCATTCCTTTTTTTCAAGAAGGAAGACATTTATACATGGTACCAGAGACTTTATATGTCCTTATGTGTGGTTGAAATTATACAATCCATAAAAACATGACAGAGGGCTAGATGTGACATCTTGCATGACAAGTTGCCTATATCAGTGGAAGAGTTTGGTAAAAAAAATTATTACTAAAGAATTTTTTATATTTTATTATATAATGCTCTAATGGAAATTATAAAATAAATATATGTTTGGTTTTGATATAATAAATTATATTTATCTGAACACAAATACCCAAATAAAATATGACATATGACTAAGTTGAGTGCAATTCACAGTTTAAAGGTGCTTTTTGGTAGATTTCCCAATTGCATATAGTCATTTTAAATCCTAAAGCAATCTTTCATTGAGCAACCTAACATAATTCTTAGCAGTCAAACAGTCAATTACAATCATACACAGGATAGAAAGTTTTCACTGTCCATTATTTTTCAAGCTCCCTGTCAAAAATATTGGCTATTGTTTTATTGAATTTCATTAAAGTTCATGCTACAATAAATGCAACATTTATTTGTCTGTCACAAATAAGACTTCTCTTTAAACCATTAATTCAAAATTAAAAGTATTAGTAATTAAATTTAAATTTTGAAATCATAATATCTAATTTATATATTAATTATGTGGGCTATAGTCCTCATCTTTAAACTCACAAGATTTTGGTTGATTAAGAATTCAATAAAAATTTGAAAGAGAGGACCATAGTCTGCATAATAAATGTACAAATTATCAATCCTTATCTCTAGGATTTCGAAAAACATATTTTCAAGTTGAAAAGCAAAACAGTCAGCTTTGACTTTTTAATAAATATGCTTATGAAAAGTATGAATTCATTTGTTTTCATTTCCCATCCCAACTGTACGTTTGACAGGACTAGTACTGTTTTTTAAATGTATTATTTTTAGAATAAGTAAAAAATGGTTCTGAATGTTGATATCAAATTCATAAACTGAGTTTTAGAGTCAAATATTAACCACAATCCAGAAGTGTTTGATTGATTCATATTCACTATTACAATGATTTAAAAAAAAAAAAAAAGATGTACAAATCAAATTGAAATCATGCTATTCTTGAATGCATTAAAATAGATGCACTTATTTATGGGCAATAGCTTAGATAATAATATTAAATGTTTTTACAAGTCAATGTGCATATTTGTAATACTACAAAGAAAAAAAGAAAATAATGAGATTGTTTTAAGAATTTGCAACATTTGAACGATACACAAAAGAAAATGGACAATGCCTAAACAAATAGTTGGAATGTATAGTGAATTATTAAAGAGATATGTTCGTAATATATTATAAGTGAATAAACTACTTTTTTTTCATAGATAACATTAATAAACATAAGTTGGGCTTCCTAGCTCGGTCGATAAAGACATTAGTTTCCTCAGATTGGGTTCGAAAGTTCAATCCTGGTTATGTTCCACTGATGATTCCTAATAGGAATGAAACAGGTCTGTATGGAAATACATTTTTTAGTAACATTGTTTATGAAAAGAAATGCAGTTTATTCACTTGTAGTAATATCAGAATGTAGTTTCAATTATGTGTTTATACCCACACACAGATATGTACAGTTATATAGACACAGTATATATTGACAGATGCATTATATTTATATAAATACATTTATATACAAATATACAGATATATAGACACACACACACATATATATGTATAGATATACATTATATATACAAATAGATTTCAAGAGAAAGAGATAGTATTTAATATAGTATTATGAAACGGGCAGTTTAATCTGACCAATAAAAGTAAGTAGAAAAATCAACTTATTTACGTTAATCATAACTTAAATTTTTTTTACTGTTTTTGTTAATTATAATTTTCCTGTAGGGCAGGTGATATAATGGGAAATTTAATTATTTCTTTTTTTTTTTTTTTAAGTATATGGACCATTTATTTTTGATACACTTCATACTTACTTTGTATTCTTATTTTGAAACCTAAACTGCCCTTTTATAATACTCCATTGAAACTGTATTTAATAAAGTACTACACATGTATAATGAGAGATGAAATGTAAATCAAAACAAAATAACTAACCCTAATTTAATTCCCATGTTTCATCTTTATCATGGAAAAGTTTTTCAATAAAAATCCATTGTATAATAAATGTGAAGAATTCAATCTATTATTGTGTTGCTTTTCTTTTATTCACATTTCAGATAATCAATCTAAATATTTTCATCATCTATTTAGCAAAGTGTGTGTGTCTGTATTGTCGATTTCCTTTTTGATTGTCTATAATATGAAGTGGATAGAATCATAGAACTATCATTTCTGTACTAACCTCTTGAATAAAGAGATTTTTGCCCAAAATGTTTTTCACCTCTTTTTCTGATTTCTTCTCCTGTCTCTTCTTAAACACTTATTCTTGCTTGTTCATATTCACTTTTCATATTATTATACTCATCAGATTAAAACATATTTATTGTTATAATTTTTTAAACTTTTTTTTTTTTTGCTACAACTAAAATTAGAAACATTGCTAACTCATAACAACAATTTGTTTGCCATTCATTCTACAGATGAAATATTGCAGTTATGATTGTAATTGTTTTTTACTATTGATATTTGGCAAACCAATGAGTTTGGCTTTTTTTTAACCTCTTAATGAAATAAGAATGTTGAGAAATACATATGGTTTGAATATTAGCTCTTGTCATATAAACATGAACATTTTTTGAATTAGGTGTTTTATACTGATGGTTTTTAGATTACTCAAAATAAATAATTGACACTAGATAGGCTATTTAGGTGAAATGATACTGAATATTTTGAATTACCTTATTGATGATGTAAGTTAAGTTCATCTAAATGCTTTTTTAACATGAATAATTGATGGTACAAAATTTGGAAATATTATCAAATAGTGGCAAAATTGAATTAAAAAAAGTTTCTATAAATTTTTTTTAAATGTATGTTAATCTATTTAAATAAATAATCTCAGTGTCTGCATTAAACATTCTCATGCCAATGAAAACTACTTGAATCATACTAAATAATTAACTAACACCATAGAGTTCAATGTCTGCTGAATAGTATTTACATGTAGATTATACTATAGACAGTAATATGAATTTTAATAATTTAGATAAGTTGGTTTTGTTTAGATTCTATTATTTAGTTTTCATTTTTATAAACAAAAGGCTTTCAGTATATCTATTTTTATAAAAGTCATTTCACAAAGATACAAAACGATATTTTTTTTAAATTGATTTCATTGAATTCGTATTTGATTTCCTAGAATTAGATCTTGAAGGAAATGTATGCATATAAACAGGTGTGTGGGAGTGTATGTTAGTTTGAACTGCTGCTGATTATTTTCTAATTATTTTTATTTATAGTTAACGTTAATAAATAATTTGGTCGTTTACATATACATCTATTTCATTAGTAACAATTTCTAATGAGAATGAAAGAGATCTATATGGAAATTACCAAGTTATTTATTAGTGTTAATTTTATTAACTTATATAATTTAGTCATGGTTTTGATTGAATTATTTAATACAATTTTGGTTAATTTTTCTCCTTGGCCATGTTTGGTATATCTGCTGGCTTATATAACCAATAGTAAAATTTATCAAATTTCAATCCACCCTATAGTAACAAAGATGGATGGTTCATCAATGTTGAAATAAATTCCTTAAATCAACATACTTTTATTTTATATATTACTGTTAAAAATCATGAAACAATGATTGAATATACTGTTTCTAAATAATTGTTTCTAAAGAGTAATTAAAAATGAAATATATTCCAGAAATATTTTTCTTCATTTTTTATTTATAAATTAGAAGTGCTATTATACACACACAATGTAAGTTTTATCAATGAAAAAAATCTATTTACTGTAAAATTAATTTTTGTAATAAACCATTGGAAATCCTGGAAAAAAAATACCAGAAAATTTAGTAAATGCTCTTTATACTTATTTATTCCTTAGTAAATAAGACTATTTTATTTCTCTTTCTGGTCAAAATGAACCAACCAAAAATTTGTCTTTTATGTCCTATGTGCAAGATTAGCAAGCTGTTACAAATTTGTTTGTTCTATGCATTTGTTTTATTCTTTATATGTTAATAATTTGTCTGACTTAAAGAGAAACTCAAAAAGAACAGGAAAGCACTTATATTTTCTTTTTGGTTGATCAACATTAGTAACAAAAGTATTAGTCTGTTTAAAATTCAATTTGGTGCGAATCCCTTTGAGAAGGGTATGAATCCTTTCATTTCTTCTAGCAAATGTGTTGAATAATATTTTAATCATTTAAAAAAAAAAATGTTTACAAAAAAGAACGTTTCTTATAAAAATGTTTCTTGACAGTAAATGATTATGGTACATAAATTCAATAATTATTAGTAAATTGGCCTTAATGAATGTAATTGCATTACAGTTTTTTTCTAATTGTTATTCTTAAGTAGACTATAAATCTTTATTTCTACCCAACTTTAGGTTAAATGGTATAATTAATGTTCTTCTAAAAACTTGTTTCTGCCAAGAAAAACATTTAAAAAAAACTGGTTTGGCATAAAATTATCCTTTAAAAAAGAAAAAAAAACTTGGTTCAAATTGGGGCATATGCTGTGGGAACTCACCCATACACAGACTATTGGCTCTTCCAAAATATGTATATATATATATATAGAGAGTTGCTACTTTCATGAGTTCACCCCTAAACTCTGTCATATTTGCCTACTACAATGACTAATTTCTACCCTTTGGAAAGGTATGAATCCCTTCTTTTCTTCCAGCTATGGTTTAAATAGTGTACATTGTGTTATTCAAAAAGCTATGTGTGAACAAAAGAACTTAATTGTTCTCTGCATTAAATGACCTAAAATGGTTGATAAAACACAAAGACTCCTTTTTCTCTCTGTATTTCTCTTTCTGTTAATATAATACCTCCTACTTAATCTTTGTATTCAAGTCTTTTCTTAGTGACCAGTTCAGGGCCACAACAGCAAATATTCTACTCATGTAAGTTCAAAACATTTTCTTTTTGCTGTTCTATTATTATAAGATTTAAATTTGAACATTTTTGCTAGTTGTTAAATATCAATTTTGCTTTTAAACTTTGGCTTACTGCCATAGTAAGAGCATTATTGAGTAAAAATTGTATAAAATTGGTCAGTTATAATTGATCTGTGAGGCTAGCAAGTAAACCAAGAAGAGAATTCTCTAAACTTTACTCAGATTGAATCTGGTCACAATTTGTATAAGAAAGATATCAGTGATATTGTCTTGACTTAGTTGATTTGGTTTTTCAAAGTCTACATAATTTGCTTTTAAGAAAGTCTTCTAATTCAAAAAATGAAATTCCTCATATTCTTTTGAATTTTAATTCTTAATTTTTTGTGTAGTTTTTTTTTATCAGTGGAAAGTCTGCTAGATTCTGTCAAAATTCTTCAGTTTTGATTAAAACTGTAAAAACTTAAAGATTCTAAGAAAATCTTTAGATTATAAATTCTTTCATTTTTCATCAAGAATATAAGTTTATTCTCAGATGAGTATAACCATCTGCTGATAATCATTATTCAGTATTGTTGTCATGGTTTTTTTATTGGCAACATAACTTTGGGTCAATTGACTTTATCTTATTTCTAAAATTCTTGAAAAAAATCTATTTAGTAGAAAGTTTTATTTTCATTAATGGCCTATAATGGAGATAAATGTAAATTTGATATAGCTTTTAACCTCAGATTGTCTTTAATTTTCTGTTAGCAACTATTGATGAAGAATGACCTATAAATCTTTACAATTATATAGAATTAATTTTTTTGAGAATTATAATAAGCAGTAAACAGTTTTCCCCTCTTTTTACTTTCTGGGTATGATAATGTAAAATAATCATTAATTACTTGCATAGATACATTCTTATCTAATAATAAACAATATATAACATCGCAATCATTTTTCTTGCTATTGGTTCAGTAAATGATCTATTATATGATATAACAATGGCATATAAGAGGTTTGTGACTAATACAAATAATAGTCAAAGTTACAATTATTGGCCTAGATTTATTAGTTAATTACCTTTCATTATATTACGTGATGGTTACATTCAATGGATTATTAATAACAAATAGTCAGCATAGCCATCATTTCTGATGACACTGCTTATTTTAGGAATAATCTTAATTATTAATATTATCATTTTACATGCAAAATTATGGACTGTTTTGGTCCAATATCCAATTACTTGATTGTAAGAGAAAAAGGCAAAACTTCATGATTTAGATTAATCTAACGACTAATTCATTAGATAATAGGGAATAAATATTTTAAAAGAGTAATCATTTCTATTTGGCTGGTAGAAAACAAGATGAATCGGAGACAAAGAAGATGAAATGCCATTGGTCAAAATATCAAACAACTAGCTTGTTTTTTGTTTCTTTGTTCTCCTCTCAATTGTTTATATGAGATGTGTGTGTGTGTGTGGGGGGGACATGTATGAGAGAGGTACAAAGTTATTACATGAAGAGCATTCCAAAAGTAATACCTCTTGTTAAAATATACTTGAACAGTTAGAGAAATGTTCATCAGATTTTTACAAAATTCAGTAATAATGGAAAGAAATGAAAACCTTTATAAAAGTTATTTCATCCTTTGACTACAAATGCAATCTATTTTTTTCTTGTCTTGATTCTCTTATTTTTTTCTCTGTAGATGCTTGTATATATATATATATATATATATTTATGATTGACTTTGAATGAAAATTAATATTTTTGTATAATATTAATTCACCATTAATATTAACTATTTCAAATAAAATATAATTTCCTAAAATATTTATTAACATAACTATTAAAAAACATTATTTCACTTAATATATGGTTCGTTAATTCAGGGATGTAATTTCTCTAGGTGTAAATATAACACTGATTCTAAAAACCTGGGTAGATGAGGCCTGTCAACTCAAGGAAAAGTAACTCATCTAGTTGAAGGACAACACTGTTTAGGATAAATTTGGGAATGTAATGAACAAGTAAAGCTGGCCTTGCCTAATTTGTTTTGGTGCTCGACCAAGTGTGTTTATATTAGTGATGGGACGATTCCTTGGACTCGGAATCGTTAATCGTGTATTTTGGGGGGAATTGGAATCGCATCGGTAAATAAATACCTTAGATTTACAATTCTTTCATTACAATTCTCTTGAATTTTTAAGTTAATTGTTAATCAGAATCGTTAATCAACATTTTTCTGGTATCGGAATTGGACAAAATTTAGGAATCGTCCCAACACTAGTTTATATATATATATATATATATATACATATATATGCATTTATTCTTTACTTTGTTTTCATTTTTTTACATATTCTAAAACCTTCATCTTATCCTTAAATAATGCATTGAGAGTATCAATCTGACAAGCCCCACAACACTCCTGCCAATTGTATACCTTAAGCTACCTGGCAAGCACCTAGCTGCCAATGAGAGTGTACAGGATTTTCAGCCAATCACCTGTTGTTGACTTGCTCAAAGTCTTTTTCTCGGTTTTTTATTTTTGGAACTTGTTGGGTTGCTACTCTGATGTACATATATTCACTTTATTTTAATTTTTAATTAGATATATATAAGAGGGAGAGAGTATAAGACACAATTTTTGAAGGATAATTAGAAAAAGTTTAATTCTATACTTGAAATGGAAATCCTGGCTCTGAAATAATATTTTTGTTAAGAAATGAATATCTAATTGTCTAAAAAATTTTCAATTTTAAAACAAAAAATGGTTTAAAGTTCTATCAAGCTGAAGTAATCTATCAGATGATATTCATTGATTGAAAATACAGGGTGTCCGAAAAGTTGCTGTGCAGTAGAGAATAATGACGTGATACCAATGAAGGACATTTCCAGCACTTCCTTTAAAATAAGCTGTGGTACTGTAAATAAATAAAAACCATTTTATTGGTAAAAATGGTATTGTCTAAATATTTTATAATAAAATTTACTGTCTATTAGTTTATTTAAATTTCAATATACCCATAGTGCACAGTAACCTTTTTGGGCACCCTGTATCAATTTTCGTTTATTTTCTTGGTTTGATGCCAATTCTAGATTCTTATGCTGTCATTATTAGGATTTAGTGAAAGAGAACTCTCAGCTTGAAACCCTTGAAACAGAAGTAGAAGTAAAAAAAAAATTGAAATGGAAAATCAATCAATCTCCTCTAACCCACTCATGCCCATCTCTCTTACTGACATGATCTTTGCCAACTTGGATGGCACATTTTTGGGTAAAATTATTCCTCTGTTATTTTATCTTTTTGTTGTCAGGGCATTTTAACTTCATTTCACTCCAGGGTGTGTCCACATATCTGTTTGTTTTTCCTGGGATCATTTCTGAATTAACAATGCACATTAGACTCTATGGTTGTTTTGAATTTAAACACATTTTTAGAAATCTTATTTAGTGTTTTCTAGCTCTATTAGTTCATCAAATCTTGTTGCAAAATAATGTTAAAAGTTACCACAATAAATATTTTCTTCAAAAGTGTGTATTTTTTGCAAATTCCACTTTAAAGACCGAATAAATTGCGATTTTAAACAAAAAATGGTGTTAGGGGAAACCCGCGCCACTTAAATAAAACCTGTATTTTAACAAAAATAAAATAATACAATACCCTTGAAGTTTACTATTCACTAGTCACCATGTATATATATATATACACACTAGTGCACCATTGACTTGCACCATGTGCATTCAATATGGGCCATGATTGTTTGCTCACCGCCATCATATTCGAGGATGGAAGCTGAAAAGAACAATCATTTCAACGGGTACAAACCATTTTCTTTTTACATAAATGATGGTTTTTATTTTTCGTCTTCAACTTTTGTTGCTTGCTTTAAATCGAGTGGAAAATGATGGCATGGCAGGCAATAGTCCTTAGTGGATTTTTCATCTCTTGGCCGGTCCCTAACGAGGGGGACTGGGGCCCCCAAGGCAGGAAGTCCTAACAGGGCTGAAGACTCCTGTTAATTCCGAATTCCAACCCTACACTAACTCTGGGCCTTCAGCTATTTTATAAACTATGCAATCTTTTGACTCCACCCACTAATTTCAATATGGAAATAAGGCTGGCCAACCCCAAAATCTTTACACGCCTGAGAATGATCAAATGTGACAGCCTTGCTGCCGACTTGTGAAAAATGTACTTGAGTATGTCTGGGGTTTTAGATAGAATTTTTGTCCCAGACCACTCAGAATCTTAGCCAAAATCTTTCCAATAATGATAATAATAATAATAATAATGGTGGCCCAAAGATGGATTTTCATTGAGTCTATCCTATTTCATATATATATTGATTCCCAATCAATATTAAAACCATTTTAATTCAATTGATTAAAATCTAACAATCTGAATTACCTGACGGCTTGATGTCACATCTATCTATATGTCTATCTATCTGTTTTTCTATCTATCTATCTATTGCTCAATTAAAATGATATTAAGAGGGATATGTATTATTATGTTATAGCAAACCCATTATTATTTTATAAACCCATATACTGTGTGTTTCACCAATTACGGTTCTTCAGTGAGCAGTTTTATTATAATCGAAGGGAATTCACTCATTCTTTACAGTCGTGGTCTCTGCAATTTCAAAAACATATAAGTAAACAACTTGAAATAAAAAAAACAAAATAAAAGCCAAGTGGGGTTGGGAGATTTCATGTTGTAGGCTAGGTTACCCTAAGCCAGTGTCTAGGGATTTTCAACTGGAGACAGGTAAATAATTTGTTAATAACTTACTTTTATCAGTCATCATCTTTATGAGACAGGTCAGGTCAGGTTATGTGCCAGGGTTGAGTTATTTTTGAATTTGAGGCAAAACCCAAAAAACCTACCCTTTTCAGAATAGGGGATTTTTCTGTTTACATAGACCACAACTTAATATATTTTTCCTGTTGTCATAAGGGGCTATTGTAGTGATATGATTAAGCAATCATTATTTTCATATAATTTAAGATCTGAATTCTCCTTTAATTGTTGTGCGTTATGTTCCTAATTTTATTTATTCTTTTATTTCTCATCCTACGAATATGCTTTTGGGTGGGTATTTATTTATTCAATTCATCTTAAGGTCTTAAAGGTTTTAGGTATGGGGGCTTATAATAAGTTATGTGTTGGTATATATATATATATAATTTCAATTAAATATAGTATAAGGATAATTTCATGCACAGTTTATTGTCATTCAATAAACTAATAGTCATCTGTTGCCTCTGTGTCTAAACTGATCAACTACTCACGCTCTGTCCATGATTTGAGTTCTTAAACAACTATAAATACTGACACACTTTTTGTTTGGATTAATATATGTAATTACTCAACTTTTTTTCATTAGAGATCTTAATCGTGGAATTAAAATAATTCTTAGATTTTCTTTAAAAAATCCAACTATTCTAAAAGCAACCTTTTAGATGATAATAATAGTATGACTAAAAGAGTCTTGTTGAAAAGAAAAGAAAAGAGAATATTCTAAAATAATTGGAATTTATTGCTCTTTCTCTTAGCTGTCATTATATCATGTCCAGAAAAGGTGAGTTTGGTGAAATGTGAAAGCTACTGTGATTGCTTGAAGCAAGCAATGACTCTAGATAGCTATCAGCCCCAACATTGTTGATTGTTTTTAGTGGTGGAGTGAAGGGGCTTTCAGTGAATAAGAACATTTAGATGGTTGATTGTTAGGGGACACAACAGTAACAAGACAAAAAATGGGGAAGTTTAATGATCACTTAGGTTAGATTATTGATTTTATCTTTCTTTCTCTTTAAAAAATGTCCCACCTTCGATGCACTTATTTCTGTTTGTCTACTTGTTGCCTAGATTTGGCTTTAAAGATGAGGTAGGTCTGTCGTCAGAGGTGAGCTTTAAAATGAACAGCTCCCATCAATAACAACAATGGCAAAATATTACTTGTAGTTGTATTGTAAGGGTTAAGTGTTTTATTGTGTATGTCTATGCACATGTCTTATTTTTAAATGCATTTGTGGCTGTCATGATATTGCTTTGTGTGTAAGTATGTATATTTATCTGTGTTGGTTTCTACTGTACATGTGTGTATGTTAATTTTTTTGTATGTGTGTTTGTCTCTGTTAGCTGTGTATGCAGGAGTAACTATCTACTTCATTATGGGCTTCTATGTGTCTTTTCTCTTCTCTAGCCATGCAAGTGCTTGTATTTTTACTCCTATTCCTCTAGCCATTCTTCCTACAAGTGGTAAGTGTGAAATGAAGTGTTGCTTTCTTTCTATCTCTATTTCTCTCCTTTTCTATTTCTTTCCTTTTTTGTCCTTTTCTTTCTTTTGTTGTCCCTTTGTTTGTTTCTTTCTGTCTTTCTTTCTCCCTCTCTCTGCTCCCTCTATCTAAGTTCTCAGCTTCTTGCTAATAAAATTGAAAAAAAAAACATTAATAATTTGTTAGAAAATATATTCTTGAACAAAACTCTATTAAAAGCAAAATCTTATTGTGGATCCACTTGAAAGTTGTATAAGGACTGTAACTTAAATACCCTTTATTACTCTATCTGCTATTAATATATCCTATTCTTTGTCCGTTAGCATCATTAAAGATTCTCAGATTATCAAATTAATTTTTTTTAAATTTTCTTACCATTATTTTAGAAAATAAACACTGGGTGGAAACAGACATACACATCTACCCACCCACACACATCATACATCATTAGTGAATAAACACTGAAGAACCTATAATATATATACAATTTACCAAAACCAATTTGTAATTAAACCTATTTTCATGATCTGTCATGATCTTCAACAAAACTATTGATTACTGAGTAAACAACCCTAAGAAGTTATTTTGATATGTGATTTATTTATTTGAAAGATAAGGCTCTTGAAGAGAATTTTAAAATCAAAAGAAATTGCTTAACAACTACAGAACCTTTTAATATTTTTCAAATGATTATTCTCAATGACTAGTGTGGCAAAATAACCTTCTATATTAGAACTATGTTGACAATAAAACACTATAATACTATCAGATGATCCACACTAGTTTGTATATCCTAAAGCAAATTAACCATCTCTATAGATCTGTGACTTAGATCCCTATCCCACTGAAAATGTAATATCGCTTTAAAGATAGTCCACAGAAGTGTGGCTCATCTCTTTGTTAATTATCGTCTAGAAATTGAAAAATAGAATTTTAGTTATATAAGTTATAAAGTTTTGAAAACATTTTTGATTTTTGTAGATTCAATGAAATACTCCTATAATAAAACAATTTTAGCATATTAATACTTTTTTACGATCTAGCATCCATCCAAATTGTTTTTTTGTTTTTTTTAAAGATTTATTAAAATCCATTATTTCTGAACATTTTTCCCCCAGAAAGATAAATCCCTAATTATATTTCATTAAAAGCAGAATAATATAATATTTTTTCTATAATTTTTAAATTTAAAATTTTTCCTAAAAACATGATTGACCTAATTTTTTGTCAAACATAAACAAAATTAAAATATTTTTTTTAATGGATTTTTAATCAATTAAACAAATTTTTTTTTATGTCTAAATAATATTTAAGATGATTGGCTATAAGAATATGCAAAAATATTACAATATAAGTACCTGGTTTTCAAATTATTTCAAATAATTTCTTTTTTCCTCCTCAATTTTGCATTCTAAGCATGTTAATATATATTTTGAAAAAATTCAAGATATATAACTCATTTTAAATAAAAGCCATTTTTTTATTTAAAAAAATCTTAGTCTTTTTTAAAAGATAGATTTATAAGAAATCAAAGAGCCTGTAAGTTAATATTTTTGCATCATTTTTAGGCAAATCTTTCTACTTCTTAAATATTAAAATTTTAAGGAATTACAAAACCAAAAATATTATTCATTAAATGTTTTAATTGTCATAATTTAAAAAAAAAGAAAAGAAATTTTTTAAAAATTCTATTTATAGTCCAATTACTGTATAAATTAATCTCTATTAGCTATTCATCATTTGGATACTTTTTAACGTAGCTTCACTAAAGTAGTTACCTGCGAATACTTACAATTTAAGAAGTTGGGAGCAAACATGAAACAAAGCAGGTGGTCACACTCAAAACCAAGAAGACTGCCACAATCACTAAGTATTTTAAAATCAGTATTTAGCCTAAAATTTATAGGATTTCCCATACTTGGATATCAATTTTGAAGCATTTGAAGTTAAATTAATATTTAGCTTAATGAATCAGAGTTTATAGTAAAAATATAAATCATTGTTAATGGCTTGAATCTTAATATAAAGTTCAATATCCAGTAAATCTATTTTCACTTCTGTTTGAAAAGGTAGAAATCCTTCAACTTTGTTTACTCAGTTCTTAGTTAAATAGTACAAATGTACTAATTTATACACATAAAAGCCATTTAATGAAGAAAATGGTTCTGACATTATGAAGGTTTATATGTTGTAAAGCTAAACAGAAACTTAAAAATAAATGAGCATAATAACTATGTTACTGTAGATAATTGGGAAATTTGCCCCAAACAGTTGTTTAACTCGTTTGAACATTAAATGACTGAAAGAGGTTAATAGGCTCTAAAACCAACCAATCATACAACATTTAGTTAAATATGTCATTTCTTCTTTGGGCACAAACATCATAGTAAATTTTCATCATTATTCTAAATTTATCTTAATTTATCTTTTAATGCAAACTTTTAGAAATTAGTGCAAAATAATTTCATAAATAGTTATTTCAATACTTACATTAAAGAATCCTTATGCAAAAATTAAATTAGTACTTAAACTATAGTTTATATTTGTAAAACTTATTCCTGGCCAGATGTTTCATTTTTATTTTACTTTTACTTATATAGATATTACATATTTTTACAACAATTAAACCTATTATTAAATGTATTCCTTCTCCAAACACAAGTAATTCATTCAGTTCAAATATATTAGAACTTATAAATGTCAAAGAAGAAAGAAAGTAAATAAAAAAAGCTGAAGTTGTTTTTATTTCAAATTGATTTTTATTATGTTTTAGAATAAATAAAAAAAAATTAGAAATTAATAATTGGTAATTTTTTCTTCAAACAAGCTTTATTAATGTACAAATTCATACAATCATTTATGTAAACTTCCCTTCTTATTAGTAGCTAATAATGCACATAAAAGATTTTACTATATCTTTATGATTTTTATCTTTTGGGGACATATCGAACCAAGATATAGTAGTAATTCATTAAGAATAAAAAAAATTTGGTTGAAAATAATATGAATCACTTTTGAATATTATATTTACTTGGTCGAGCACCAACCCAAGTTAGGCACAAGGCCATTTTTATGTGCTCATTATATTCCTGGGCTTTTGTAATTAATGTTGCCTTTCACACAGATGAGTTACTCTCCTGATTTAATGAGCCTCGTCTGCCCAAGACGGCTGAAAGTAAATGCAATGGTTTTTTGACTGGGATTTGAACTCGTGCTATATCGTTTCAGAGACCAAGCTTTTTCCAATGCGCCAACCTAACTGAGATTCATTACAAAATTGAGAGTTTTACTGACTGTGTGTTAATTGATATTCAGTCCACATTATCAAAATTCAATTTTCACATTTGTACTTGGGGGAAAAATAGTATGATGTTCATGGGAGTATTGGCATTTATTTGCTTTCTTTTTTCTTCCAACCTAAGTGTACATCACAGAATGAACAATAGACCTTTGGGCCCACAGCCTACAACTGTTCCTGGTTGATTTCTGCACTTGACAGAATCCAGCAATGTTTGATTGTTCAACAGATTTTAGGCAAGTTGGCTTAGAAATTGGATATATTTACTTAGTCGAGCACAGGCCCAAGTAAGGCACAAGGCCATTTTTACGTGCTCATTATATCCCCGGGCTTTTGTAATCAGTGTTGACTGTTTCTCTTCATCTAGATGAGTTACTCTCCAGAGTTAACGAGCCTCATCTGAAAGTGAATGCAATGATTTTGACTGGGATTTGAACTCGTGTCATACAATTCCAAAGTCCAATATTTTACTGCTTCTAAAAGTGAATGTAATGGTTTTCACTGGAATTTGAACTATACGATTCCGAAGTCAAAGTTTTTCAACTGCTGAAAGTGAATTTAATGGTTTTTAAGGGATTTGTTTAATACGATTCCAGAATACAAGCTTTTACCACCGCTGAAAATGAATGTAAAGATCTTGACTGGGATTTGAACTTGTATAATACAATTCCAGAGTCCAAGCTTTTATCACTGCTGAAAGTGAATGTAATGGTTTTGACTGGGATTTGAACTTGTGTAATACAATTACAGAGTCCAATCTAATTATAATACAATTCCAGAGACCAATCTTTTACCACTGCTCCACCCTCGCTGGCTTAGAAATTGGAACCCGTAAGAGCTATTACAAATTAGGCCACAACATTTTAAAGACAACCCTTGAGTTAGATTTATTTGGACTGAGTTTGTAACAAAAACACCAAATCTCTTTATTCATTGTGTTATTAGTAGTAGCAGCAGTAGCAGCAGTAGCATAAAAAGCAATTTCAAATGTGTGTGTGTGTGTGTGTGTGTGTGCGTGCTTGTATTTTACGTTGCCATGGTGTCCACACTTGAATAGATACACATATGCAGTGCACTACCCACCCAATAAAGGTTAATAATAGGTATATTGTATATTTTAGCAGAATATCATCATTCAGACAAGTTTCCTAATATAGAATTTTAATTTTCCTTTTTAATATTTTTAATTCAATTTTTTCTTGACTTTTTTCAACCCAGCTACTACGTCTCTTGTTAGAAAACAAGAAAAAATTGAATTAAAAATATTAAAGAGGAAAATTAAAATTATTTTTAATGAAACTTGTCTGAATAATGATATTCTGCCT